>VXAY01006440.1:608409-808751 GCA_013399855.1 Oxyruncus cristatus | reverse complement strand
GGGCGGCTGCGGGCGGGCCCGCGCCGGGGGGCGGAGGGCGGGGGGTGAAGGAGGCTCTGGAGCCGGCGGAGTGGGGGACCGCGGGAAGCCGGGGCCACGCGTGGGTCCGGGCCCTGAAACTGACGGAAAGTTTGTCTCTCTGGACCTGGGCAGATCCAGCACTCTGGAAACGCTCAGATGTACGTACGCACCTGGTCTGCTCACGTATACACACACACAGAGTCCAGCACACAACCCCAAAACTGGATCGACTACTCCAGGTTTCTTCCTATCCTGATAGTGATTTGGTGTTTAAAGACATAGTTTAGTGGTGGACTTGGTGGTGCTGGGTTAATGGTTGGACTTGATGATCGTAGAGATCTTTTCCAAACTTAATGATTCTATGGTTCTTTTATGTTGGTGTCCCATCACAACACAAAGAACGAACCTCACATCGATCTTTATACTTCATACTGGCACAGTTCTGCTGCAGAGACCGGTCTCCTGTCTGTATGTGGGAATTTGATCTCCTGCATCATATTCGAGGAGAGACATTCCAATAAATGCATGTGAACAGAAAATCCTGGAACTGGAATGGAGAGGAAACGACAATGATAGAGGAGAAGGCAGCAACTGTTAATAATGAACCAGACAATGTAGACTCCATCATCAATTGCCTTTTGCTATTAAAAGCCACAAGAGAAGCAAACTCTTGTATTAAATCATTAACATCGCTCTCCGCAATTTCCCTCCTGTATTAGCAATTTTTTCAGTACACAAAATTAAGCCTGCTTCTGGAACAGTGAAAAATTCATCATTCAGAAAACTATGCTCTATTATCTGGTTAGTTCCACTGTGTGGTTTTTAGATACGCACCATTTTCTGTTCTCTAGATAGCCAGCGTGGCAGTTACCCTCATCTGTTCTAGAAAAACAAAGAACTCAGTCTTTCAAGACACAAAATAGTTGCAGAAATCAGCATAGATGCATCTTAAGTTGTAAGAATGCCTCTGAGTTTTGGTGTGGAGCTTTAAAATTCCATCTCCACAGTAAGTAAATAAAACAAACAGCATTATGTTCTAGGCTTTAAAGCTGTGGCAAGTATATCATCACCATATTAATAGAAATAATCAGAATTTCAATGAATGGACCATTTTTGGCTTTGAAACCTGTGAGAGGAGTGATAAAAAAGTTTGGAGGAGGAAACATTTCAACTGTTATCCATAAAGTAATGGTCAGCATCAGAATCTGGATAAGCCATATCTTCCAAATGCATTAATAAAGATTCAGTTTCAGAAAAAAAGCTCATTATCCATGCTGTGAGCTGCAGAACTTTTTTTGTGTCATGGTGGGCAGCCTAGCCCCACACAGCCACCCCCTCATTCCCCCAAATTTGAGATGGGGAGAGAGTTGGAAGGGTACAAGTTAGAAAACTCGTGTTGAGATAAAGACAGTTTGATGGGTGAAGCAAAAAAGCCACATGCATATGCAAAGCAAAACAAGGAATTCATTGCGGCTTCCCATGGGCAGGCAGGTGTTCTGCCACCTCCAGCAAAGCTGGGCTCTGATTTGTAACGGTGACTTGTGAAGGCAAACGTTATCATTCAAAACGTCCTTGCGTTCCTCCTCCTTCCGCCAGCTTTATATGCTAAGCATGACACCATATGTTGTGGGATATCCCTTGGATCATTTGGAGCCAGCTGTCCCAGCTGCGTCCCCTTCCAGCTTGTTGTGCACCCCTAGCCTGCTTTCTTGGTGGGACGCTTTTAGAAACAGAAAACATCCTAACACTGTGCAAGCCTTGCTCAGCAGTAGGTAAAACATCCTTGTTTTATCCGCATTCTTTTCACAACCATATAAGCTGTGTTATACAGCACTGTATAAGCTGCGTTTAAATAAATGCAAGAATAAAATATTTCAGTGGTATTTAAAAATAACATCACTAACATGATGTTCGCTGTTTTCAATGTAAAAATTTTTTCAGACAAGCAAATGCCAATACCAACTCATATTGTTGTATCAATCATGTATTAACAGTAAATACATCAACGGTTCACAAGTTAAAACCATAATATATTGACAACAAAGCATATCCAGCTCTAATATATATGTATGCCATTGCAAAGGGTTTTTTTGTTTTGAGTGTAGTTAGAAAATTATGGGATTGGAAAATGTAAAGGATGAGATTTTTTTAAATTGATGTGTAACATGTACAATTAGGGAGTTAGATGTTCCATGACATGAAACCTGTAGATGCTACACAGGCTTGGGCAGCCCTGTGGACACAGTATTTTTTGTAGCTTGAGGTTTCAGTTATATTTCAAGAAGAGACATTTACTGGTGTCTAGATTGACAGCTGCTGTACATCAGTATCATTCTCTGATGGCGGCCAAGATGCTAGGTTGTCTGGTAGCTGTTGAAGTATATTGTTGGAAAATGTCTTTACAAACTGGTTAAAGTTTTTACTCAGTGGATAGGGACAGGCAGAGCAAATAAATGGTGAAGACAATCATCCATGTCACTGATATTTGCCATTTCAGCTGTGGTACCTGCTCCTTACACAGTGTTTACAAAGTGGTAGGAAAATATTTCAAAGGAACAAGGGAGACCAAGAAGAAATACCTGAACTATAGAGAGCACCAAGTGAGTTTTTGATGCAGTCATTTCTGAAAGTTAGCCTGAAGATAAAAGGCTGTTCACATGAACAAGAATCTGTTTGTTATAGGAAAGTGGTGGCAGCAAAATGATGACATGCTTTTTGACAGGACTAGGAGGCAGTTAAGTGTGAGTCAAGCATGACAGTTTGAGAAAGGGTAATATTAGAGAGCTGTCTTTCTTATTTTCACTGTCCTTTGCTAACTGTGAAATGCTTTGAATTGAGATCGGCACTGTTTGAGGGAAACTTACATCACTGTCTGTCTTAGTTTAATAAGACAGAAGTGTTTTGCTAAGGAGGGTGAGCTATCAGGAAGACCAAAACTCCTCCCTCTAAGCAATTGTATATCCCAAATTAAGAGGCTCCAATTGAGAAAATGTGGAGAAAGGAAAAATAACAGCCCTTTATTAAAGGATATATGTGTATTGGCAGAACAACAAAAGAACACAAAACAAAACCCCAACCCAACAATAATCCTATACCCAAACATCTCTTTAATGAAAAGTAAACAGTTCAGTTTGCGCTTTTTGGTGCAATTCTAACCACAGTCAGCAGGGGGCGCTGTGGGATTGCTGGAGGTGAGAGCCTGCAGTACTCGGGGTTGGCCAACAGGAGGCGATCTTGGGCTCTGGCGGTCGCCATGTGGAGGCCCTTGGTGTGCAGAAGGAGCCGAAATGTAGCCCTTCTCTCCCCCTCACCAGGAAGGGGAAAAAGAAAAAAGAAGGGTTCTTCCCAAAGGGGACTCACTGTCTGCGGCTGACCGTGTGACTTCTCCTTCCTTCACTGATGTGCACGGAAAAAACTGCTGCCAAAAACAGAGGAGCGGGGGAGGGAAAACAAAGGTGACTCTTCCCAAATAGTTCCTCTCCGATGAAGTCCAAGCAGGTCCATCCAGGTGGGGGAGGGGGGATGCTGGAGGGTGCAAACAGGGTGCCAGCAAGCTGGGGCCAGAGGAAAAAACAAACCAGCCAGGCTGAGAACAAAAGTAGCCTCCCAGCTTTTCCAGTGCACACCTTCCCTCACTTCCCCCAACAACGAACTGAGCCTCGTTCCCCCCCTTCCCCCCTTCCTCCTCCTGCGGGAGAGGGAGAAAAACCCCAAACAAACAGAAAAAAAAAAAAAGTCTCCTGGCCCCACCCCAGACCATCAGCCTGGAATGTCAATCTGCTGACCAGTTCTTTTGTGTCAGTCAAATACCCATTGCAAAACCAGCCTGCCCATTCAAACATCCCTGCCACACCGTGGGGCAGGGGGAAGGGAAAAAATTCCCTCTTTAGTTTTTTTAGAACAAGTGAACCCATAGCACTGTCCTGTCCTTGTGGTTAATTAGCTCACAGCCTAAGTTACCTTCTACCTTCTGTAAAAGCCAACATCAAAGCAGGATTTTGGCAACCTATTTTAGCATGACTGCTCTCTCAGAAATTAAGTTTTGGGTTTTCTGGGAACCAGTTATCTGTTCACTGCAGCTGCAGTGCCAGTATATTGCTGCCCTCTGCATGGGCTCTTCTCTATACTCTCCTTCAGGGAATTTACCTCCTCCTTGCCTTTAGGTTTTCCTGTTTGGGGTTGTTTCTCCTCAGTTAGATATTCTTAATGGCTTTAAGCTGAAAGAGGGTAGATTTAGATTGGATATTAGGAAGAAATTCTTTACTGTGAGTGTGTTGAGGCACTGGAACAGGTTGCCCAGAGAAGTTGTTGATGCTCCATCGCTGGAAGTGTTCAAGGCACAACAACCCCATACAGCACTACCGATGTTGGGAAGAGGGGCTGGAAAGCTGCCCAGTGGAAAAGGGCCCGGCGGTGTTGGTTGTCAACCAGCTGAACATGAGCCAGCAGTGTGCCCAGGTGGCCAATTGCATTGTATCAAAAATAACGTGGCCAGCAGGACTGGGGTAATGATTGTCCCTCTGTACTTGGCACTGCTGAGGCTGCATCTCAAATGCTGTGTCCAGTTCTCGATCTCTCACTTCAAGAAAGATCCTGAGGTACTGGAGTGTGTCAAAGAAGGGCAATAAAGCTGGTAAAGGGTCTAGAGAGTAAGTATATGAGGAATCTGGTGTTGTTTAAGCCAAAGAAAAGGAGGCTCCGTGAGACCTTGTCACTCTCTACATTTACAACCTGAGGCTGTAGCAAGGTGGAGGTTGGCCACTTCTCCAAGGCAACTAGTGACAGGACAAGAGGAAACGGCCTCAAGCTGCGACTGGGGAGGTTCAGGTTGGACATCATGAAGAATTTCTCTGCTGAAAGGGTGGTTAAGCATTTGAACAGGCTCCCCAGCAAGGTGGTGGAGTTACCATCTCTGGAAGGTTCAAGAAATTATTGGATGTGGCACTTAGTGTTATGGCGTAGTTGGCATGGTGGTGTTTGGGCAAAGATTGGACTCTGTGAACTTAGAGGTCTTCAACTTTAATGATTCTATGATTCTATTCTATGATTCTATTCTATGATTCTAAGGACAACTTGTATGGGGTTCTGAGTAAAGTGGTCCAGTGAAAGGTGTTCCTGCCCATGGCAGTGGGGTTGGAACTAGATGATCTGTAGGGTCCCTTTCAACCCAACTCGTTCTATGATTATTCTTCTTCTTGCCCAAGATTGTTTCCTGGCTTATCAAAGTGTGCTGCTTAATCCCATGGTTTTTGCTGAAAGAATAGCTGCATGTGGAATTAAATTTCAAACCTTCTCTCCTCCCCTATTAATTCTGTCCAGTGCCATCCATCTCACATTAATGAGTGGAGTTTCTCTCTCAGTCTTCTTTTGTCAAGCAGCCTCATGCAGAAAGGAGGGACAGGACTGAGACTGTTTATTAAACAAGACAGATTTTTAAAGTTAAAACTGATTTTTTTCAAATTTTTTATAACAAAGAGAGGAATCATCACAGTCCTGCTGATGAGTATATCTGATGGTTGGGTTAACCTTCCTGACTGCTGTCTCCTAATGAGCAGAAAGACGGAGCCCAGAAGACTGAAATCCCATGAGTGGTACACATGCGAAGAAACAGCAGTTTTTAAATTCCTTCTGTTGGAGCTGGTAATAAATTAACTCATGCTTTTACCACTGGGTAGAGCAAATTGGGAATAAATTTCTGCAATTAGAACCTTGTTTAACTTCCAGCAGAAAGATGAGGAGTTCTAGAAAAGTTGATGGACTGCATTCAACTTTATGATGCAGAAAAACAAACTGTTAACTAACAGAAACAATACCAATGTGCTGTCATGACTTGTTCACTACTTGTCTTCAGGCACTGAGTATTTACTTTGGGAGAGCATGCTGACTCTACTGCCAGTGCCAGTATTTCCTTTATTTCCTTTTGATATTTCATGTGTTTGAACTATGATGCCTGACAAGTTATATCACAAACTAATTAGGGTAAATGCTAATAAACAAGAAATGGAGAAAAAATGAGGGTCAGCAGTGTGTGAGGGAAAGCAACGATAGGCCAAGCCTCACTGAGATATGCAGAAGACACAGGCAACAGAGAAGGCAGGGAGTTAGTAATAGATGGTGTTAGGAGTCTGCCACAGCCTTGGTGGGCCCTCAGCTGCCATCAGCAAAACAAAAGTGTTTCTTGTGCCAGTGCAAACAAAGATGTCACATGACTGTCCATGGTTCCAGTGCCTTTGGGCATGTCTGGTGGGTGGCTGTAGCCCACTGGCTGCGTCTGCATGGCAGCTCCAGACGGGGATTGTATAGCTGTGTTAGCTTGATCCCATGTCTGCCTTTCGCAGAGTTTGTTTGCTTGAGCACAGCGCTGCGCTGACGCTTCTGCCCATCGCATACCTCAGGATTGACTTGTATCCGGAGACTTTCGAGCACAGGACAGACAAGTGTTGTATACACTGCCACAGCTACATAGGGCTCTTGGATTTCCCTCAAACTAGTGTAGCCCACTTGTACCTAGTTTATCTGAGGAGATGAAAACCTGTGGGGCAAGTTCATTCCTTTTGTTACCTTGAGAGATACATTGGTGCTTTACCTCTGTGTTGTAAATGACAAAGCAAAAGGACAGTAAATGGTGTAGCCTCCTAAATTATTAACAGATGAAGGTATAAAGAGGTACTGTGATTAAAAGTATGAATAAAGGAATCTGCTGCAATCCACAATGAGAGATGCCACTAGAAGAAGTAAGTTTAGTTTCCTCTGGCTGTATGTCGTTATATCTTTTTTCCTCTCATTTTATTTCTATTCTCCCAGTGAAATGTTGTGAAGAGGAAGTTTTTCTTTCAACTGCATAGGATACTTATGTCAGACTGTTAAAAACCTGGGAGTAATAACATGGAAACAGTTGTCAGGCGTTTTCTATGCCACTTCCACATCTATGAAATGAAGTGTAACAGAGCCAGATTTTCTTCTTTATGTTGTCAGCTAAGGAATTAAACAAGGAAAGAGAATTTTTTCTTAAAAAAAAAAATAGCTGGAATAAAAGAAGTGATAAGAACTTTACTTCATTTGCTTTTCTTCCTTAACCAAGAGTTCAACTTTATTAAAGTATTAAAACAAACAAAAAAAAGAAGCATCTGTAGCAGTGGGCAGGAAACGTTCACCACATGAGTCTCCTTCACTTTACTGGGGTGACTGTGGTTTGCACTATATTATTTGACATTGAAAATTATGAAAAGTTCCTCCACTTCCTCAGTTTTAACCTTCTCAGCCAGTGTTGTTTATTTTATACAGAAGAACAACATTTCAAGTTGAAGAACAAATTCAAATTCTGTCCTTCTAAGAGTGCTGCCAAACTGCTTTTCAGCTGTGCAAGTTCCTTCTACCAGTACAACTTAGACCCAAGTACTCAGCTCTTAACAGTGGGCTTCCCTTTAAGCTCCAAGACTTGCTGACACTTTTCTTGATGCACATTTGAAACACACTGCAATCTACAGTCATTGCTTGTTACCTCACTTGGAAGCACATATGACTCTTTGGCCAATGAACTTAGCCTCCTAATAACACAGGCTATCCTGATGTACAATCTTTTCCAGAAACTTAATGAGGTCCTTTGCAACAATAATCAGAGATATTTACCCTCTTTCACCAGACAGCTATTCTAGCATATAAAGTTGGAAACCATTTTCCAGCTCCCATTTTTTATCCATCCCTACTTTTGGAAACACTCCCTTGATTTAAACAAGTGTTTCTCCTACTGCTTTTAGTATTCTCACACTGTGTATATCTCTGTCAAAAACAAACAGAGAAACACTTCAGAGTTGTTGGATTTTACATAGTTGAAAGGCAAGCCTTAAATCCTGAGGTGGATGCCCAGGTGAATTGACACTGAATGTATTTCAGAACTAAGAAATAGGCTTTGTATAGTTAGTACAAAGTAATTAACAACACTTTAGTGAGCACAAGCCCTGGAGAAACGACTCTGAGGAATCATGAGATATGTCCTGATCCATCTTTTAAAGATTCCTACAGGCCGTATTTCTATATGAAGTCGTCTATTAATGCCCTCTGTAAGAATTGAAATGGAGGCAGCAAAAGCAATATTCCGTTTTAGAAGGTAAAGGATTTTATCGATGAACAGCCTTTTTGATTTACTTATGTATAGTTTTACGGAATGAACAGTTGTAATTGTCTCGTATATGAGCTGTGTAAATAGCATAAGAGCATGTGATCAAAGAGAAAAGATGTTTTCCTAATGCTCAGCATGTCAGGACAGATAAGTGCAGGTTTAGATTGTGTTTTGCCGTATCTTATTCAGTTTTGTATTGCTTGTAGTAGTACAGCATTAGACAGATCTGCATCGTATGAATGGCTGAATGAAATTCAAAGGACAAAAATATCAGAAATCAGAGCTTTTCATATGGCTGCTCTAATAAGTAGACAGCAAGATCTAGGTCTTTCCTACAGTATAGCCCAAATGACACTTAGAGGCCATATCTAGGAGGGGAGTAAATCTATTAGCACAGGTGTAGAGTTGAGTTGAAAGTACTACATTACTCTATTTGGTAATATGTTCTGAAAAATAGAAGATAAATACATTTTTTCCTATTGAAAAGGTAGATACATTTAGAAATATTTCTTGCTTATTACTACCACTTTTGTATATTTTTCTCAAGGAAAAGAAAGTATACCTTCACTGTAGTGAAGTTTTTAACATTGATTTCTATGGACTTACATTTAGAACATCTGAGCCTTATGGTGCTCCCATTGAATCCAGATGCAGGGACTTGGCCTTGCTTTTGTAATCATTTCCTTTATAAACCTAAACGCCTATTTCAGAGTTCAGAATCTTGTTATAAAAAATGCTTCCAGAATACAATTTGTCATCTAAGATATCAGTTGAGGAACACTTATTACTAGTTTAATTTCAGTGTGGCTTTTTGAACTTACAGATGTGTCTTGAGAGTTTTATCCCTGCTTTCAGATATTGTCAAGAATTATAACACCTTCGACTAGCAAATGGAAATCATCACACTGTGTTGTGGAATGATACAATCATCTTTAGCTAAAAATGCCATAAAACCTGTAAGTGGTCACTTGAGTTTTTTCCTAAACTGTAAGAGAGTAGTTCATAGCAGGCTTGCACTAGGAGTAAATTACAGCCTCACAATGCTCAAGAGAATATGTTTTTGCCTAAAGAAAGGGAGGAGTATCCAGCTTCCTCAGGCATAGCAACTACACTGTGAACAGTTAACAAGATAAGCTGCTGATTCCAGTTATAGAGTGGAATATTGGCTTCTGTCATTTTGGGCTCATTACAGATAAACTGAGCCAACCCCAGCAGGCTTCTCTTGTGTCAGCTTGTTTGAAGACTGCATGAAGAATAACTTCCCAACACTCGAGAAATGTGAAAATTTTGTCAAAAACTGTGCCCAAGGTCTTTTATGTATTGTAGAACCTAAACAACCCAGAGGCATTGAACTGGCTCTTTGCCAAAGGTGCAAAATTAGCCCTACAGGAAATGAGAATAGGTCTGTTTTAATCAGAATCTTTCCTCTTTACAGGGGTAGTTAAGTAAGGTGGTGAAGCCCACTTGGCCTGCTGAATTGCTTCCTCCTGGCACACACTAAGTTGCACCTGGAGCAAAGAAGGAGCTTTCTGGTATTGCTGCATTTTATAACCTCTAGCTACTGAAACAATAATAGAAAAATGCCTTTAAGTCATCTTACTGAGTGTGGCTGACCAATAAACCCTTAAAATGAGAGAAAGCTCAGAGAAGATGGCAAGGATGATGTGACTGAAGCTCAGTGCATAATGCAGGCTGAGACTGACCTCAGCTGTTGCAAAGAAGCTGATTTCATCTCATGACAAAAGAGGACTGGAGAGTGACCTTTGATTTAGATAAGCAGCTATCAAGAGTTGAGTGGATCAAGCTCCCTGAGTTCCTCAAAAGAGTGTGAATGACTTCCTGAGTTAGGCAGGCCAGCATGGGGGGAGTGAATACATAGCTTAGCCAAATATATAAAAACTAGACAAACAAAAGAACTTTGAAGAGAGAAATGGATTTGAGCTGGCTTCAACCCACTTATTCCTTCACAGCAGCTGGGGATGCCTGGTGTCATGACAGTAAGCATGAGACTGGTAATGGGAATCACATTGCTATTGTGCTTGAACTGTATGGTCTTCAGTATATTTTTGTATCACTCTGCTATATCAGAAATCTCATGTAACACCATACTGACTAATGTAGTGTAGGGAATCCTGCTTAAGTAGAAAGATTCAACTAGATGACTTCTAGTGGTCCCTTTTAAACTTAACCATTCTGTGTTTCAGTGACTTTGATGCTAAGACCTGAGTTGACAAGATCTTTTTGGCATTAAATTTTGCATCTAGAAGAAAGTATTTCCTGGATCCAGCTAGTGGGTTCTTCATGTTGGAATAGGCAAATACTAATGACCACCCAAAAAGCTAGTACTGTTAAAGGTAAAGGCTGAGAAGATGCACAAGCTAATTCAGTCTTCTTCGTATCAAAAAATAAAAAAACCCCAAACCAAGAACAAGGTCAAACATCTATCTTTGTTTCTGAAAATCCAAACTTCCTAACAGCAGCAAGAGATGAAGGGTTTTAATTCTTCCTATTTGTCAGAAAAAAACCCTGCTCTGATACTGAAAGGCTATTGACCACCAGCGGAATACATAAATGCCACACATAACTGCACTAATGACTATGCAGCATCTTCACTTACAAAAAGCTGGTGGACATAACTGTATCTTTAATTCCTTAGGCCCCAGGTATCCTCAGGGTCAGTGGAAACCAAGAATAAAATTGCAAAGTCCACATGAAGCCGTATATAGCATCGGTGTTTGTATACAAACAGCCAAATTGTCCTTTATAGCTAATATAGAGTGGTTGAGGTGCCTAAAACTTAAATGTCCCTTAAAATGAGATGAATCACATCCTCAAGGTGCCTATTTTCTCCATTTCTTGCAAAGGAAGATAGTTAATTCTTAGCTATTAATGTCCTTTCATTAATAGCATCCCTAGCTAAATGAGACAAACTCCACACCATACATTAATTGTCCTTAGTAAATCTGAGCAATAGGATTGGGTTTTGGGTACCGTAGACCCAGTCCCATCCTGTGCTGTGTTACTCTGGTGTTCTCACTGTGAATGCTGAAATATTTGCCCAGACATAGGTGTCTAGCAACCTCTGAGTTTTCCTAGGCTGGCTGAAACATCACTCCGGAGACTCCCAGACTTTTGGAGTGATGGCTTATGCCACTAGAAAATTGACTCCGGACTAAACTAGTGACAACCAATATGGGTGGCTGTATCTGTTCAGCATTTCTTGCCTTATTAACTTTTGCCTTGATTATTTCTAGTTGACGTGTTCATCTACGACAGACAGGAATTAACTCCATGGTTGGCCTGTGGGCCCAATGAGTTTTAGCTGTGAAGTAAAATGACTCCACGTATTGCAGCTATCAATACAGAAGTCATTTTATAAAGAGTCCCCCCTGCCAAACAGGATCATTGTATTTTAAGGGTTTTTTTTGAAGAACTGCTTCTTTCTAATGAATCTTTTTTTTTAAGGAAGAACTAATACAGAATTGATGGATTTTGTCCTGCTATCAAAGTTTCTTGCTTGGAGTGGGAGTGGCTAGAAGTAGTGCCCTCCAACTGTGTGACTGAAAGAAGGACTGTGCTGCCTCACAGGGAATGAATAGTCTCTGGCATCTTAAAATATACGAAGAGAGGTTAGATGTGCTATGGTGTCTCCATAGTAGAAAATAATTTGGCCAAAACTTTTAAGTCACATTTAGGTGTTCAGATAAATGTTAAACCCAGTTTTTAAAGGTTCATTTCCACTATGAAGTAAGAAAATCTTTGGACTTCAGCCTTTTTAAGAACTGGATACACAACATCTTGGATTAGGAGCTTCAAACCATCAGTGTCTGAAAGTGTGGATTTTCTTTCATAGGTGATTTTTTAGGAGTGGTTGTCTTTGATTCTAAAATTAATACAATTTCAATTTTGTAGGTATTAAACAGTCTTTCAATTGGAGGACAAACTGAGGCTGTCTGTATGAAGCTGTTTGTTAATTGATGAACATGTTATTGTTCCTTATTCTATTCAGAGTTTGTAAACATTTTCCTATGGAGTTTCTTGTTCTGTGGAGTTTCTGAGGGCTGGGAAACAATTTTGGCCAACCAGCAATAGATCTGCTATTCATAAATAGCTTTCATAGGAGTAATTTAGATACCTCCATAGTTTAATGAAGAATAGGATGCAAACCAATAAAGTAGTTATTATGAAAAAATGAAATAACTTTTTAAAACTATTCTCAAAGCTCTTTATAAGGCCTCGGATATTTCCATTTTCCATGTACTTTTTACTATGTCCAGAGTACATGCCAGTGACAGTACAAAGAAATGGACATAGTCTCTTGAATACCTGCTTATTTGAACCTCCATTAGACTATCTTGCATGTCACCTTAATACAGCAGGTATTTTTATTCAGTAAAGTGAATGTAAAAGAAATACTGTAAGAAGGTAGTGTACTACAGGGATACTGAAACTGAGACCCTTACTAAATCATGACCGAAATTCCAAGTCTGTAGAATTTGTTCAGGCAAAACACTGGACTAGAAAAGTCTATAAAAGAGACAGTGAAGAGTCAAACACAGAATAAACAGAGTATAAAACCCAAGTACATTCCATTATGGTTTTAAGCTCATCAAATTGGGAAAAGAGCACAGGAGGGCAGGACAAAGATGTGTACAGGGACAGGACACTGAGTGTCCATATGGTTTTGCATTGTAGCATGAAAGCAGCATTCAGACTGACTGGAAATTTTTAGGGGAATATTGCTTCCCTGGAAAATGTTGATTTGCTGAAACTGTTTGGAGGAATGTAGACATGTCTGATGGATTAAAATCTTCCTCCCTGGCTCCTTAGCAGAGCCTCTCCTCCAAGCTACAGGATCATCAGCAGACCGCCTGGAGGGATATTTCTGAGCCAAGAACCTGGAAGCCTTGAGAGGCCTGATCTCCCCAGCCTTCTTGGCTTCTTGCAGCTCACTTTACAATATGTCAGGTTTTTTGATTCTGGGGCTTCTTAGAGCAATTAAGGCTCCAAAGCTCCCCAGGCCTATGGCAGTCCACCTGCAATATAAAGCTTTTGGCTACTCTAGTTTGGTACTGGAAAAGCTATGAAAAAAACCAGTATTTTTTCTTGGACCTTTAAGTCCGTTTCCTTGGTATGTCAAGTACCATTTTTTCATTCAACAGATATGGTTCAGCAGTTATAAATCCAGTGATTTCATGTTGTGGCAGTACTAGGTGAAACTTCTCTGTAGGGTCCCTGTTGCTTGACTCTTTATTCAGAAATAAGGCTAAAACTTTCAGTTGGGGAGAACAAGTTTAATGCTGTTCAGTGAATTATAAAACAGAACTAAGAAGTCAGACTGTCATGTTTAGAACACTTAAAATATTTTTGGGGTATGTAAAAGATCACTTATTCCCTACTTCCAGGTACTCATCCTGTGCAGCTGACAGTCCTGAGAAAAGAGTAAAAACCAAACCCTAACCCTAAGTAATTAAGAGCATCATAAAATATTTGTTTGAATAGTCTCCATTGTGGATTCCTTAATCTTAAAACTTCTTTCCATCAACACTGCATTTTAGAAATGAAACCTGATTAGCATAATGTCTTAGTCTTACTTATTATTCAAAATGTAAGAAACTTGAGTGTCTTGATTTTTTTTTTTAACTTTTACACATTTCTGAACATTTGCTGATGAAATCTTGTCCCCATTAAAGTCAACAAAAATTTAATTATGGCTTCAATACAGCCAGAATCACCTCATTTTAATAGGGATTTGTGGTTGTTATGACAGAATAACTCCCTTCTGGTTTTGTCTTGTTTTTCATCTTTTTTTTTTTTTGGAAAAAAAAAAAAGGAGTATGATTCAGATCTAATTGGCAAGACTAAGCTTGTCAACAAACCCAGGTTTGTGAAATATCTGTTCAATGATCTCCCTGTGGATCTTTTTTATTGCTTAATGCTGCGGTGTGCTCATATGTGTAATGCACTCAGGGATTAAATTTAGCATTTAATACAAATGTGTATAATATAAATGATCAGTTGGATCCAGTCTCTTTTCTCTCTAGTTAGGTAGAGATTCATGTTTTTAGGAAGTGTATATTATCTCAGAGGAAACTGGGCAATGGAGAAGCCAAGGGGAAGGGAGGAAGCTGCTTTCAAACACATACACAGGAACAGACAAATGACAGGTGTGCAGATGTGATTTCTTTAAACAATTAATGCTCTTTTTCAAGTGAATGGCAGCATAGGAAAGATGAATAGACCATAAAATTAATGGAAACCAAATATAAGCTGATTATCATGAATTGTGGACTTGAAGGATGTTCTTGTGCATTTATTGAACATTGCTGAAACCTATGGAAGAACTGAATCAGCTTTTGAATACATCTAGTGGTTACTTTCTCATGGTTTTCTGTTGAATGATATATATATCACACTGGAAGTTTGTATTCTCTCTTCCATGTTACCCACTTCTGACAGCACTTGGACTATGATGTAAAATCTGTAATTTCTTTTCCAATCTAGCCTCACCTTCCCTGTGATATTTACATGCAAGCACACAGATTAGATTGCTCTCCAATGCAGTGCTGACCAGAAGTGTGAACAGCCTCTTCTGTGTCCCATGCATGCTTGGCACCTTAAAGTGGTGGATCAAGGTTTTTTTCCTGTGTTGCAATACACTGGATCTAGGAACAGTGGACCACACGGCAATGCATCAACAGATTTCCAGAGGTTGCCTTTTGCTGTGCACAGTCTGAGTGCTCTGAGCCCCTGCTCCAGTGGAGCATCACCTAAACGTGTTTTAAAATGGATGGGTCTAAGGTCTTGGCATAGTTATCCTTAATCTTAAAACTTCTTTTCATCTAACCCTGTAGAAAAAGCTCTGGGGTTCTGCTGTGTTTGGATACTAGTCATGGCAAGAATCTACATTATATGCATTAGATATTCCATTTTGTTTTAAACAAATGACCTACCTCTGTCTATGCCATGTTTTAGGTCATAGCTGGCCTTAAAAGTTACACAGAACTGCATGGAAAATAAAGGAAAACCCAATTATCTCAGGATATAAAGGAAAGGAATAAAGGAATATAATGGAATAGTTAGGGGGAATGGCTTAAAATCCAATTTAAATAAAACATATTTTTCATCCAACTATCTGGAGGCAATACACCAGAAATTAACTACTTACAAAGGAACCAACCATCTTAGTGATTTATTGTATCATTCCTTGATCATCAGACAGAGAGTTAAATTATCTAGATGGGATGCAGAGGGTTGTGGAAGTACACATTGCTTTCTCTCAAAGTATATGAACTCCATGTGTTATAACTTTCTTGAGGACTGCATTGTGGTTTGACCACTTTCTGGGGTTTTTTAAAGTTTTCTTGTGAGGAAAGACTAATCTCACAAGGAAAAAGCAGTTCCCTAGAATACAGTCTGGATTTTATTAGGTACAGATTACTACTGTTTCCTGATGTTGTTACTCTTGCAGTATAACTTTTGCACCAATTTGTAAGCATTAGTGTGACACAACATCACAAAATGACCTCAGAAAAAATTTATAGATGGCACTTACAGACAGTTATACTTTAAATGCAGTGGGTCCATAAGAAAGGACACGTAAATAAGGACCTGGTCTGGTATCCACTCAAGTTAGTGGCACAAATGTCAGTCACTTTTGTAAGTCAGATTCATAACCCTAATTATTTTTTCAATAAAGATATGTTTCATACGAAGGAAATAACCAATCAATTTAGTTTTTAAAGCAAATGGAAGGTGGAACGTATATCATAATAATGTTGGAAATGGACTTCTAATTTAACTAACATTAAAGAATACAGTATGAATTGCCTTGCCCTTGCTACCCTACTCTGCTCTGTCCTGTCCTATCCTACACCAACCATCCCTTCTTCATGTGTACACTTTGAAGCTTACTCTACTTTTCAGTTTGACCAGTGCTGTCAGTGATGTCTTTTCTAGTTGAGATGAAGCACCACGGAACAGTGGTTATCTACAAAACTAGATGCTGTCAAAATCAAAACGTGAAAATAAAATGAAAATGAGAAAGAATCTGTTGGGTTTTTTTTATTTATTCTTAGTTATTTTGTTCACAGTCATGACTTTTCTGCCCAATGTCCTCCTAGAAGGAGGAATAAGACTGAGATGAAAGTCCAAAATGGATGCACCTGTATTAAACATTAAACCTTATCAATTCCATCATGGAGTTTTTTAGAAGACCAGAAAGATGGGCATGTTTGAAATATATTACTCTATTTGCCTAAGAATGTTAGAAACAGGCAACGTGCAATACTATGTGGTTTTTAATCAGAAGCAGATTTTCATGGAATCACCTCTTCAGGACTTGGGTCTGTGGTAACCGGGGCTCCCTTGAGGCTTCTACTCCCAGTCTGGTGTGCAAATTTTTGTTGGCCAAACTGATGACCTGGCTAGGTAGCTGTTTTAAAATAGGGCTCTGCCAATCAAAGCAAAGTGGTTACAGCCAAATTTTGCTGTGAAGAGTGTGTTCTCCTCCTTTTCCCCTCCTTCACTGTAATTCACATACAGGATACGTACATGAGCAGCTGGAGGCAGTTATGCATCTGTTTTGCCCATGCCCTGGGACAGGCAATGGAACAACCTGGAATTAAAAGCCTGTGCACATGTTAGCTCATGCCCAGTGCTATGCTAACACAGTTGTTTTCCAGATTTATACAACCACATTGAAGACTGGGCGGTCTGGGCACGTGTCCCCCAGGGAAGCAGACTTGTGGCTTCATGACATGAATCACCTTTGTGCTGTGAGGATCTATTCTAACAGGATTTCTTTGCTGGAGAGGGACACTCATCTTAACTTTGATCTATTTTATGGGCATAAGAGGCAGATTTACAAGGGCTGCTTTCCCCCTTATTTTTTCAACTTTTACTTACGCTTCTTTCTGAGCTGTGACCTTAATTTCCTGTGGGACAGTTTTCATCAAGCAAGAGGACATGCTACAGAGATAGCGGTTAGCTTTTTGACCCAGATAGAAGGAAAGGGATCATGAGCCCCACACAGTAGAGCAGTTTGAGATACTTCTGTGTGCTGATTGTAGAAAAGTATTATTATTTAATTAAATGAAGTTAATGTTCATGTCCTGTAGAAGATTTTGTGCCAATGAAAATGATCAAAATGCATACCAACTTGAAATTTTTCCACACTTTATTTACAGTTTCTTAGAGCAATCCTGTCACTTGCTCTGAGGATTATTATATTTAAGAAAACAAATAACTGGAGTGTAATTTGTAAACAGAATGATAACTTTATTATAAATTTGCTATAAACTCCTGTAAATAAGGTCTATGTTAGAAATTGTGACACAGCATTTGCCATCTTTTCATAACTCGATAGAGCTCATTTTTGACTAGCCAGAAATGGCATACAACAAATAAGCCTAATAAAATTCTGTTAGTTTTATTTGTGTTGCATGCTGTTCAAATTTATTGATTCTGTGATTCTATTACAACTACCGGGTTGAAATGTTCTTTGTTTCTAATACAGCTCCTGAAATGGACTGGATGACTGAATCTAAAATTTGTGAAGAAAAGTGATGTTTCCAGATAGTGATTGAAATGGGACAGGATAAAGTCTAAATATCAGTATAAATAAATTCTCTGTCTCAGAGATCACAACAGTGCTGTCTGTCACTCACAGTTCTGTTACATTTTTATATATATAGACAGTTTTTGCAGTTTCTGGAATTTAACTGCTAAAAGCAGCAGTGACTCAGTATTTTAAAAGGTTTTGTTTTGTTGTTTTCTAAATAATGGTTTCTAAGATGGAACGTATTCTAGAACGATCATCCTCTGGATTTTCCCCCAGATGGTTAGTAAATAACAGGAAGTCTTATCCTGTGTATCACCAGTGCAAAGAAATCTCCACAGTTGCATTGAACACTGTAGGACTGTGTCAAAATCTTAGCTACTGTATGTCTGCTTGCACTAATTCAGATCAGCACCTGAAACCTGAAATGGCTCTCACAAGAGACAGGGTAAAGGGATGGGCAGTAAATAAAATATAAACTTTTGATAAGAGACAAAATCATTGCAAAATGGATGCTTTAAGACAGGCATGAATTGTGATATAGTAGTCAAGTCGAATCTTCCACCCATGTATGATCTCAACTATTTTTACACATGACAGCTCATAGTAGCTGTTTAAGTTTCCTGTGGTTCTGCTTGGTTTAAACATTCATTCACAGAGAACCGTCCACTGAGACATTAGTAACTGGAAGAAGATTTTTTTTTCAGAGGTCAGTATAAAATGTGTTCTATTGTTTCCATTCCATAAGCCAGAGAAGCTGATTATCTTGGCTTTCATAACACATTCTTTCTTTTTCCTCTTTCTCTTTCTGTGTAAAAATATATTGACATACTTATGTAAATGTGTATATATTCCACATATTGTGTAAAATCTATGATTTTCAAGAAAATACAATAAAAATACATCATGTGAACCAAGACTTCAAAGCAGGCAATGTAAATATTTTCACAAAGGTTAGACTGAGTTGGAGTATGAAGACAATATCACTCATATATATTTTCCCTAGGGCGACTGTAACTACCAACTCTGCATTTTCTTTAAAATTACTTTCGCAACCTAGCAATATTTACTTAAATTAGATAACTTGTCAAATGAATCATCCCAGTCTGATCTATATCTCATTTTTTTTCCCAGCATTCACAGTTGGAATTTGATTTTTATTTTGCACTCTTGATCTAATTAAGATTAGTTTTTGTTTCCAAACCATACAAAGGCAACGAGGAAGAGTCGGTTCTTCTCTCCTGAATAAAGTTATATACAAAGTATAATAGATTTCTACAGAATGTGGAATGGGATATCTATCATCAAAAAATTTTGAGACTAATTCAACAAACCTATATTTTAAAATAATCATTTAAGTGTATTTGGCTTAGATTTGTACTGTGGATTCAATGAAATTCCCTCCCAAGGTCTTCTCTAGCTTTATTTTCTCTGTTCTGTACTTCTGGAGAAGTGTCCCTTCTGTCCCAGGCTGAAGATTGTCAGAGGTTCACATCTCCTATGCAGACGGGCTGAGACAGTTGGGGTTGTCCAACCTGGAGAAGAGAAGCCCCTAAAGGGGGCTTACAAGAAGGCTAGAGAGGGACTTTTCACAAGGTCATATAGTGATAGGATGAGGGATAATGCCTTTAAACCAAAAGGGTAGAATTGGATTACATATTAGGAAAAAATTCTTTTCGGTGTGGATGGTGAGGCACTGGAACAGTTGCCCAGAAAAGCTGTGGATGCCCCGTGCCTGGAAATGCTCAAGGCCAGGTTGGGTGGGGCTCTGAGCAATCTGGTATAGGGAAAGGTGTCCTTGCCCCTGGCAGGGGAAGTTGGAACTAGAAGATCTTTATGGCCCCTTCCAACCAAAACCATCCAATGATTCTATGATTTCTGTATCTGGTTATCTCTATTGAGAAAGAAGTGGATAAAGGGTATTTCTTCCTCTTACATGAAATGGTTGTTCCTTATAATATACCTTACTCATTGGTCTAAGGAAAATCTGGAAATAAAACAGAAAAAGAATTATTCCTAATCTATAATTCATTCTTGAAAATAAATGTGATCAACTCAGGCTAATTAAAGCAAACCAAAACAAACCAACAAACAACTGAAAACATCCTCCAATGACTCCCTCAGAAGCAGAACTAAGCAAACCAGCCTCCTCTTCCCAGCCCTTCTCTCCACTTCTCCTATTGCTTAAAACATAGTAGTTCTCTTCCTCGTGTGATCACAGTAACCACCCCACAATACTTTCAGCTTAGTACCATAACCCCTAAGCACACTTTATTGCGGTCTAGCTGAGCAAGAGGTAGTGTGCCAAGTCAGTAGTTCAGAGGTGTTCATTTCCGACAGGCCTACCAGCCACTACCTCTTTACTGTTCCTCCCCTTTTCTCTGAAGGGGAGCATGGACAGGAAACTCTAATCTCTTGCCATATTGTTTTCACGGCAAATATAAGAACAAAATATATCTTGGATCCTTCATATCTCTAACATATTCTTAAAATAGCTTAAGAATTTAATAGGTTGCTGGATAAGAGGAGAGGGAAAGACAAGGGAAAGACAAGCCACAGTCAGATGGACCTGCAGATGGGGATTATTTAGGCCTTACTTAGAGAAGTAGGTTGAGGAAATCATTTAAGATCATTTACATTTAGTTGGATGAGAAAAGATGCTAGAAAACATTCAGCATTTTTCAAGAGAAAACAAAAGTATTTTTTTTGTCTTTTGGAAAGATAATTGTTCTCATTTTACAATTGAAAAAGAAAACATTCTGAATGAGTTTTCTGGTCTCTTAATTTATTGTTACTGTTCAAAGATTTCCTTGGTGTGCATAAAATTTGTGCTCCTTTGTTACAAGGCCAAGTATGAAAACAAAGACAGAGAAAGTCCATGGGTAACCAAGCTTAAGCATAATAGAAAAAAAAATCTTTTTAAGGGCTTTGGTATTATATAAAACATTTGCTCAGTAAAAATGTTTAACCCATACTAGAAAAGTTTCTGGATGTATTTCCTTCATTCAAAGTAGACGTCTATAAACACCAAACAAATAAGATTAAAAAACCCAACTCCAAACAAAACAACATCCAGTCTAGCTCTCCGTCCACCTACAGCAGCATTTTAGTGTCCAAGCTTTACTAGGTTCAGCTGAACCTGGTAGCAACAGTATCTAGTGATGCAGCTCTAGTTATGAATTCTAAGAATCCTCTGGCATTGGCACTGAAAAGCTCTTACTTCAAAAGTTCATTGCTGTGTGCCATTGCTAAAGCAGAATGCATTATTTTTAGAGTGTCTCAGCCATGGGCAACTGTAGGATCTGTGCACAGTATCGTGTTCTATTAAATATTACTGAAGTCCAGCATCCTGTTCAGTGGCTAAAACCAAAATATTGTCATGGAATTTTCAAAGTCTCAGGATAAGAATAATCTCTTCCTTTTCCATTCTCTGGAAACTGTAGTTTAAAATATCTTTATTTATTTGTTAATGTTAGGAAATCATTACAATGAAGTTCATTCCCACCTACTTTAGCTAGAAACATTTAGGGAATATATGTATAGAAGTATTTAAGAATAAAATTATCATTTAAGGTATAGAGAGATGTGGGCTTTTTTGGTGGAATCCAATGATTACATGATTTGCTATAACTGCCAATTTGTTCTAAGTGGCAGATGAGATTCCTTATACAGCCAGTTGCTTGTCTGCCTTTTGAGAAATTCAGTGCTTTCTTGTTCATGGTGCTCCCTTTACCCCTCTTTTCTTTTTGGACTGTTGTGACTATTACTTTTTTCTTCAACTGAAATTAAACTCAAATTGAATTTACGTGTTTCCAGGGCATTTAGTATTTTTCATAGGCTGCTATAGAATTTAAAGGACTATAGACATTAAATATAGCTTTGCTTCCCTCAAGGAAAGATGTTGCCAATCATTTCACATCTGACATTCGTGAAAATGGCACAACAGATGACAGCAAGACTGTAGAGAAAAAAGACCTGTTATATGTGGCGTATTTTCTCTATGATTAGCTGTGCAATATTTTATGTCTTTTCCAGCAGTGCTGGTTTTTTGTTGATTCCACTACTCATGCTTTTGTGCACTATTTTAATGAACTGCAGGACAGATAGAAACCACATCATATTACCAAGTAATGTCATGCCTTTAACTGGAACAGAGATCACAACCTTTTGATCAAAATAGAAAAGTGAAAAGAAGTACTCATCATTCAGATGTCTATTAGTGGTTTGCCTCTGCCTCCTCAGACTAGCTGAGCACCAGAGTAAATTTAAGACCAGTAGAGGGTACTAGTGCACACGCACTAAGACGTTAAGTAGCAGCAAAGATGGCTGCATGAGAATTTGGATTAAACCTGTAGAGAGTGCACTGATGATAATGCAATAAAACTTAATCAGATATCTTTAGCTAGTCTGCATTATTTTCTCAGATATAGTAAAATCCTTTCAGCATCAACAGATCTTATTCTGATTTAAAGTTAGGTTGCTGTAACCTGCTCTTTAGAAGATCAACACTGACATCAGATAAAAGGTCTTAATTCTGTTGCAACAGTATTTTTGAAATGGATTTTCAGAGAAAAAAAGGAAGTCTTGGAAACACATGTACCTCTAATATCTGTACAGTAATGTGGGGTTTTTTTCCTTTCTAAAATGAAGGATGTATCTAAAAAAGCAGTGTCATGTAATCAGAAATATTGTCATCAGGAATCAATAACCTAGGTAAGAAGTCAGATTAACTCAGTTGTGTTACTTTTTCCAAATACATAGGGTAGTTTATGTCTGGACTGTCTACTGTCTCTCATATTTGACCCCTAATTCATATCCAGACACCTAAATAAAACTTTGCTGATTTTTAGAATTGCTGAGCCATCGTCCCTTACTGACAACAATGGGAGCTGTTATATAAATATTTATTTATAGCTCCCTTTTGACCTTGTCCCCGAATCCTTGCCCAATAATCCCATGCACTGGACCTTATTCAGCATTCTACCTTCTGAACACATTTGAACAATTGCTATTCACTAGAAAAACAACAAAAACAAACAAAAAAACCCCCACCTCAGAACCTCAACTTCAATCTGAGAGGGATATCATTCATTCTTTTCTCTCCAAATGAATGGTTTCCTTAAAATATATGTATATCTGGCCCAGACCCAGGTCTTGTAATAATTTTTCTATGCACAGAGATATTATGGCCTTAAGATCCAATATCCTTTGCCCTAGAGGGTGAGAAAAGGGAGCTTTATCCTGTTTGTACAAGGGTATATGCAAAATTCAATCCATTTGCTGTACGGGCTGGAGTGAACTTAAAGTGTTTCCATGAAATAATGTACTTACTAAAAAGTTCCTGTGCGTAATTTTGTAAAGTCTTTTGCATGTAGTAGCTTTGCTTTTCACCTTTGGATCTCTGCATTTTTGGATTCTAGGTGATCATCTCAGACATTATTTACGCCTAGGTTTAGCCAATTTGGCTCTCATGAAAATAAGAGAACTCTACCCTTTCAGAGTTCAGAAAACACATTTCATAGAACAATAAAGAGGGGGGAAAAGGATGCACATTAGAATTATTTAAAAATTTCAGTCAATGGAGCTGTGATCAGGGCACAGTTCATTTATCTGACCATAAAGGTCTCGCGCCAGCTGAGGTTCCTTAGGGTACCTCAGACCCACAAGGGTTGAACAGATATGGCATAGGGTCCATAAGAGACCTGTGTCTTTTTGGAAATGCATGTGAAGGCCAGGCAAAGTATACTTTATAGTGCCTTGGATACCTCTAGGCTTCCCTACTTAGGCACCTGAATAGGTTAATTAATTTATAAATATAAATATAATATTTATCAAGAGCCTTCTAAGTTTTCTATGTCAAAGCCTTGGAAGACAAAAACAAATATATTTTTAAGACTAACGCCAGAGAGCTGGTTTCCAATAATCTAAAAGTCACAGTATCTTTAACACTCACAATTCAGAGCACTAAGACCACTGAATCAAAGGGCCAAACTCTATCCTGTTTACGTCAGTACGTGCTGAAAAGCTACGAGAGACCACTGAACTAGGTCCAATCTTGTAATATTCCAGCAACATACTAATGTTCCTACAATAACAGTTTTTTAGAAGAAATAGAGATTTTTACTGAAGATGAGAAGAAAAAGAGGAATGGGGAAAGTGTATGAGAAAAGGTAACAAGGATACATATTTGAAATTGGTTATGACAAATGGCAAGCATCCATCCATTGGCTTCTTTTTACAACTTGGAAGAAGTATAGCAAAGGCAAGCCAGCTCCTATAATTTTTTAGCTCCGCCAAAGAACATTTTTTCCGTGCCTTGCAAGCTTTCCCTTTTCTATTTGCAACTGCTTACCATTTGAGAATTTGTGGTTGTGAATAGTTAAAACTTGTTATTTAAAAACACACATATATTTCACTCGGAATTAAGATTTTCGGTAAAGTGACTGGATTCCACTTTTGGGTTGAATGTGGTGAGATTCAAGCCCCAAGCATGTGCAGTGCTTTGGGGCTGGAATGCTGGCTCTGCACTTGGAGAGAGAGTTGAGAGTTTTGTCCAGCTCCAGAGTTTTGATTTTATGGCCAGTGATTAAGTTATAACTAATATAATACCAAAAATACATTTTTCAACACTTCTGTAACTTTCTTCTCTTTTCACTATTTCATGCTTTTACAGTATGTGTCATGGGATTAGGGACAGAGTACTGACTATCTTCCCTCTAAAACTATTGGTTATCACATCACTATGATATTTGTAAAGTAGAGGCAGTCTTGAATTTGCTCGAAAGAATTGTCATGGGTGGAGGCAGCACAGGGAAATTACTGGGATACTTTGCCTTATACTTGGGGTTTATGGTAATGCAGAATTCCGGGGTTGGAACTAGACTTGCAGTTCCAGAGCTGGATAATTAATATGCATCTTGGGAATGTTTACATTATACTGTATTTGAAGCAGTGTCTGATCTTTAGACACGTTGTAAGTCAATAT
Organism: Oxyruncus cristatus; assembly: GCA_013399855.1. Lineage (NCBI taxonomy): Eukaryota > Metazoa > Chordata > Aves > Passeriformes > Cotingidae > Oxyruncus > Oxyruncus cristatus. The sequence goes on along the minus strand of VXAY01006440.1, from coordinate 784,067 downwards.
TTCAAACCCTGTACCTGTTTTATCAGTTTAGATCAGAGAAACAGGTAGTTTTGGAAGACCATCTTCTGTCTGTGCACCATGTCGTTTTCACCATAGCACCTCAATTAAAGTGGATCTCTGTCCTGGCAGATTTAGCAAAACAGTTAAAGACCAACTGAGCAGGGGAATGAACCCACTTTCAGGTCACTGGTCTGGAATAATGTTCAGGCAGTGTCTGAGCACTCTCCAGGATTTAAATGTCTCTGTTTGTCATTTGCTCCTTGTTGTTTCTTCTACTCATCTTTTTGTCAAGACAGTTTGGGGCTTTTTTGTTTGTTTTTTTGGTTTTTTTCCCCCTCCATTTTGGCATGCCTTCAGGTCTGCCTGTCCATCTCTTCCACTGTCTGTTTCACTAATCTCCATTGCTGGCTCATCTTCAAACATTTTCTGCCGTTGCTTCTGTTCTTGTGTTGCTGTACACCTTTGGAAAAAAAAATCTCATTACCATGTAGAATTATAGAACTACAGTTTAGGTCTCACCAGTTTTTTTTCCGCCATTCTTCAGTCAATCAGTGCTTCTTGGCAAGATGATATCCGAGGTCTTTCATGCCTCACTGCCTTTAAACTCCATTATAGAAAATATCTTGTGCTCTCCTCTCTTTCTACCAAGAACACTGATTTTTCATTTAAAGAATCTCTTCATGTCTAGGGAAATCTCTCCGCTTTTCTGTTTTTCTTACTGATGCTCTGTTCTACTTTTCCTGCCAGTGACACTGAAGTTTTAGTCTTTTTATAATCTCACTTTTTCTGCAGTTTTAGTAATTGATTTTTACTTCTTCCCCTCCAGCTTTCTCTGTTCCTTATTCTTTCTCTTCCTCATCTGTCACAACCCCTCCCACTTTTTAATCTCCACTATCCTTACAAATACAAATATAAAAATTACATCTTCCTCTTTCACACCGGTATTTCATTCTGTCCACTGATGATATATGTATCATCAACATTTAAGATTTTTTCCTCCAATCCCTCACTGAATAGCAACTTCAGGATATTTTCATACTCCTAAAATTATGTTTACATTGGAGTTTAGTCATGAAATTGTCAGGCAGTGATTAATCCTGCTCACTTTGAAGAACAGTCCAAGCTGCAAAGGGACAGGATATCAGCTGGTTTATATTCCTCTTCCACATTCTGTTTGCTTTTCATTTTATGATTCTAGGAAGTGAAAACACAGGACAGAGGTTTGGCTTTGGTGTCTTCTTGCTTTGTCACTCTCTCTCTTTTCCCTCCTCTTCTTGTCTCTGTGCTCCTTGAATGTTGACCAAAATCCAATAGGATGTTTGGAGAGCAGCTAACAGCACTTGCTTAAAAACAACCAAGGAGCTATGTCCTGAAATGCCCTGAGGCCATCAAGGACCTATGATCCAGGTGACCTGCATCATGGGCAAATAAAGTGACATTATCACATCATTAGAGACACCTTGGTTGGAAAGGATCCCTATAGGATATCGAATACTCCTCTCCCGTGGAACAGGACAAATGCCTAGAGTAAATCAAGTCTGCCGTGCTGTTGTTGGGCAGAGTCCTCAGGATCTCAGAGGATGAAATTTTCTTCATATTTGTAGAAGCCTATGCATGGTCATCTTGATAACCCTTTGCTAGACCCTGTCCAGTTTCTTCACACAGCTGATGAACTGGAGAGAGCCCAAAATCTGACCCATTATGCCAAGAACAGCTTCACTGGCACTGAGTAAAAGGCAATCATAAGTTTTCATGGTCTTCTTGCCATGACTTCCCAATGTTTCAGTTTTCCTTATTTATGGTGAGAGTTCACAGTTGTCCCATTTTCAGCCTATTCAGCATTCATTAAAATCCCTATGTATTTTCCTCCATGGTCTGGACTGACAAATGGGCACTTTCTGTCCCAGCTGCAGAGCTTGCTGCTTCTCCCTGTTGGGTTTTCAGTTGGCCCAGGCCTCAAGTTCATCAATATCCTTGGACTGAATCTCTGTGTTTGGGGGGTCAACTACTCCTCCTTGTTTAGCACCACCCACAAATTTCCTGAAAGTGCACCAAGTCAGTGTACCAAGAAGAAGCTGCCTCCTTCCACCACTTTGTCCTTATGTTGTCAGACACCTCATGCAAAAGACAAACTCACTGTTTGAAGTCACAGCAGCTGGGAATGGTTCTGACCCTCACTTGAACTATTTTTCCCATTAAGTAGCTCTGAATATATCATTTATCTTGTGCATTGAAGATGAGATATATTAGAACCTCAGTCGTATATGGAAGTGGAATTTAAATTTCACCTTGCTTTAGACATTTCAAATTATATGCATGAGCTAGTGTCTGCAGCTAATCCTTATAGCCAAGGGTGACAGGGTTCTACAAGGCAAAATAATCCAAGATGGTATCACTTATCAGCTGTTTTATTTGTTCCTTGTTTTTATGGTTTTTTTTCTTGTACTTATGGGATGTGTTTAGCTTCTATATTAATAATGGCAATCAAAGTAGAATTACAGTAAAAATAAAGATGTTCAGTAAGAACCCTACAATACAGTAGATAAACTATATAAAGCTCTTCTACTTTTTTTTTTTTTTTTCCCTTTTAGATCCTCATCTTATTTTTAGATTTTCCTAATTGCTCTGCTGGTAGGTCAGGTGTTCGATTGGGACTACACACAGGAGTAGTAAAACTGAGCTAAGTATAACTGTTACTGCACCATAATACTTTGAAGTAATGTGCACAATGAAAAATGGGAAACTGAATAAGAATTCATTAACTGGAGTATTCAGCTGTTAGCTGTTGCTTTTTCATTGGACATATGAATTTAAAACAAAAAGAAAAATGTTGGAAAATTGCATGGATGTTTTTTACAAACCTAGGAATCAACATGATGAAGAAAGGACATAAAACCTTGACAGAGAAGGGGAGAAAAAAGATAAGATATATGTTCCCTTAAATGTTTTCCCCAGAAACCACTAGTTTATAATTCTCATCTTTTATTGGTGTTTTCAGTGCAGCTATGTCCATAAAAACCTGGAGTAATGCATAAAAGTGAACCATGATCTAAAAGTTGTTGAGGCAATAGCTAATTTCAAGCAGTCCTGAGACTCAGATCAGTAGTGGAGCAATATCTGGCTCCCTAAGTCTTCTGGGAGACATGCCTGTCAGCAGTGATTTCACACAGAGGAGAAAAACTCATCTGACCTAATTTTCCACCCTACACACCTGTTGCAATAGGAATCCTATTTTACATGTCGAGATTTCTGAAGCAGTTGTCTGCCAGCATCCTGCTTTCTCTGTTCCGCAACAAATTATTCACTGGCTGAATTTTCACTTTATTGTTTTTGCCAAACTATACAAAGAACTAGTTTTGTGATGGTTCAATAAAATCCCTTTGGAATAATGTGAAATTGTTGAGGATTTTTGAATCCAAGGTTATGATCTAGCCAGTTAAAAGGATGGAAGCTATTTACGAAGTTTGGATCCAGGTCTGGATTTAAACCTTGAACACCCTTAAAACTGAAATAGCACTGGCAGGACAGTGACTTCCTTTCAGTTGGTTGTGAATTAACTTCAGAGTAGGGAGCAGGGTTGCAAAGAAAGGAAGCGTGCACTTTGGTTCTTTAGCCAGCAGCTTAAAGCACCCAGGCTCAACCCGCAGGGAGGTGTAAATTAGTATAAGTACATATGGAAATATAAGTTAAGAAAGAAACCTAACATTCAGTCTGTTTGTTGGGCGAGGAACCAGGAAATCCTACAGTTTCAGTCAACTTTGCCAAGGAGAAACCATTATTCATGAATGTGGCTTCTTCAAAATTCCCCAAAGATCCATGTGTGTTACTGTGGCACTGGAAAGAGACAAGTCAGTAACTTTGTGTGGGTACAGAAGGCTCTTCCAAAAGGAGGAAACATTCACACAGCAGATCTGGCCTTACCTTCCTTCCTGCATGGGAAGTATGTTGAGGCCGATAAAGGGACATGGGGAAGAGACATGTGAATGAGAGACAGAAGAATGGGAATGGGATGTAGGGGATGTGTTTTCTTGCCCCTAAGCCAGAACACCTTCCTCAGGCTGGCTCAGCCTTGGTAGTAGATCGGTTTGGCTGCTAAACAGGCTAGAAGAAGAAGAAAGGAGGTTGTCTTCTGTGCTGTGCCAGTTACCAGCTCAGCCCCGGTCAGGAGACAGCTCCGTACGTCCCGGCACTCCCAGAGGAAGAAGACAGTGCAGCTTTCCACTCTTTTCTCACTTCTTTTGCCCACTTCACTTTTGAAATAGTGAACTTTCAAGCTTACTTACCCTCATCAACAAATTTCTTACCTGGAAGATTGTTAGCTCTAATAACTGTTTTCTTTGCATTTGCACTCGCCAGATGTGAAACATGTTTTGATCTGTTTTCTCATTATGAAAATGCTTTCATTTATGATGCCCAGCAGGGTGATGGCTGATTAACTTCAAGTTTATAGGTGGAATTGTTTTTTTTTTTTTTTGAAAGTGATTACCAAGGCCAACAAAACAGAAAAGAGATTCGTTCAAGATTCTGTTTCCAAATATTATGGGTCACATTTTCAAAAATGCCTTGAACATGTTCCTGCCTTTAAATACATAGAAGCTCTTCTCTGACAGATTTTAGTTACAACCATTTTCATATACTTGACACTTGAAAAACTATTTTTCCAGAGTTATTACGAGTTACAATGTGGAAGTGTTTTGGGCCCTTTGATTTTTGCCATTAGATTGTTCCTTAAAAAAATGTGTTACCTTTTCTCAAGTTCACATTTGAGGACCAGAAGACACAGCTGTGTTTGTCATTAGTTTCAACCAGAAAGGAATTTATTGGAAGTCTATCAGAATAAATTACCAAAAGATAATATCATTGGATTAGGCAGCACAAACCAGACATTTTTCTTTGTCTTAGGATCTAGACAAGTGATCTGTGCGGCGGTTGGGGAACTGTCTGAGGAACAGCACATGGAGGGTGGTGGCAAACAGTTTCTTTTCAAACTGGCAATGGGTCAAAAGTGAGGTCTCCCAGGGATTGATACTGGGTCCAATGCTGGTTATTGTTCTCATAAGTGATGTGGAAGATGGCATAAAATGTATCCTGACAAAGTTTGCTGATGATACCAAACTGAGTGGGGAAGTGAACACTTTGGAAGGGAGAGCCACCCTGCAGGAAGGCCTGGATAGGCTGGAGGAGTGGGCTAACAATAACCTTATGAAGTTCAACGAGGACAAGTTCAATGTTTTGCACCTTGGAAAACATAATCCAGGAGTGCAGCACAGGCTAGGATCTACCAACTGGGAAGCAAATCTGTGGAAAGGATCCTGGGCCTCCTGGTGGACAATAAGCTCTTTATGAGTGAGGAATGTAATGCTGTGGCAAAGAAAGCATGCAGGATTCTGGGTTTCATCAAAAAGTGCTTCACCAGCAGAGATAAAGGATCCATTATTCCACTCTACTCAGCACTTGTCAGGACACACCTGGAATCCTTGGTTCAGTTTTGGTCCCTGCTATACGAAAGAGATGTGGACAGGCTGCAGATGGTCCAGAGAGGGGCCACAAAAAGATCAAAGGACTGGGAAGACTGCCATGGGAAGAAAGGCTGAGAGAACTGGGTTTGTTCAGCCCCGAGAAAAGAAGGCTTATTACTTATTAATAAGTTACCTGATTACTGTAAGTATCTAACAGGTAGCAATGAAGGAGGTAGAGGTTCTCTTTTATATGGAAAAGATGAGAAGTAATGATAACAAGTTACTCCTGGGGACATTCTGATTGGACAGAAAAGGAAAATTTTTCTCAAAGAGAACGAGCAACCATTGGAATAAACTTCCCAAGGAAGTGGTGAATCCCCCAACATTGCATACTTATAATACTCAGCTGGACAGAGTGCTGAGCCTTCTTGTCCAGACCATACTTTTGTCAAGAAAGTTTGGACCAGATGATCCTTGAGATCTCTTTGAACCTGGTATTCTATGACTATTATTCATGAGTCTATGATTCTTCTGTAAACTATCAAGTATTTTGAGTGTGAACCCACGCAGAGTTTGTTCAAATGTCAAATCAATGATTTCTGAAACTTCTATGGAAATTATTGTCGACAAAAATTACCACAAAATGACTTTTATTAAAAGACTGGAGAACTCAAAAAGGCTCTCTTGGTAAGGAACATTAAACATAAATGATAGTTTAGCTTCTATATTTAAACAAATTCTCAGCCTCTAGAAAGACAAATTTATTTTATAATTTTACTGCAATAATTGTCACTCTTCTCTTTCATTGCTTCCTTTGTACTGACAATCCAAGCTGAAAACCAAAACAAGGGGTGGTTTTGTACTTGCAAAACCAAAACATAATGCCTGAGGTTTTCCAAAAGCAAAATACTTCCTGGCTCATTTGGTCTTGTGTAATTTTGAGGAAACACAGTCATTTAGATGGATCAAAAGAAAAACTGCCAGTGTAAACTTGCAGCAATTATTTACAGTGTTAGAAGATCTTCCTTAGGTCCTTCTGACCTGTATGGTTGTGTGTATCCATAGAGGAGCTAAATTTTACTCAGTATCATAAAATCACAGTATCAATAATATTGCAAGAAAAGGAAGTCATAGAAACATAGCCTTGTACTGTGTTGCAGCTTTCTGTCACATTTGAATTGGTTAAGTATAAGAAAAACAGCAGAATAATAGAAGAAGAATATAAAAAAGATGAGTAAATTCCCAAATCACCACAGGTGTGTATCAGTCAACTCATACGTTGACAATATATTACTTTTTATAGATTTAGCATTTTAAACATATTTTGTAGACCTGAAGACTTTTAATAACATGCTTACATTAATAGTTCTCTATCAGCTGCCTGTTGTCTTGCTGTTTGTACCCTCACAGTACTTCTACAGTTCTTCATACATTTAGCACACTGCTGATCTGAAGTTTATAATCATCATCATTATGACAGTTATCATCATTATGAGCCCCTTACCAATAAAAATTATAACATAAACCTTTCATATCAGCAGTCGACATCTTCTATTTACTTCTAATGTGACCAAGAAAGTCAGAAGTCAGAAAGTCATTTAGGAGCTTAATTCTGCTTTCAAAAAATCATCTTAATCCTGGACACTCATTTTTATGCTCTACTAAATATTCTGCATTTTTATGCACGTGTTATTGTGAATGCTTTCTTTCTATAGTATTGAGAAATCTGGAATATGCTGGTTAATATTGAGTGACGAAAGAGTAGTGCCTTCATATTAGTGTGAACCATAAATAAGTATTCCCTATCGATTTAAAGAATTACTGACATTGAAAGCAAGAAAAAGTTAACCAAACAGAATGGAAGTTTTTATATCCTAGGTCACTTCAACATACCCTGATAATAGCTAGAATAATCATAAATAATTGTTTAATTTATTACTTGGATTTCTTGATATTTTTCACCTGTCTGGCTACTTAGATGTGATTTTACAGAATCCCATAAGAGAATCTATTTATCAATAAACTCCCAAAACAAAAATTTTCCTGACAGTAACATTATTCCGTTACTGCTGCCTTATTCTAGAGTAGTTTGTTCTTGTTCGATGAAAACATAAATGCAACAGTCTCAGTAGTGGTTATGTAAATTACCTGCCAATTAAGTACATTTTCCATAATTACTGTGAGACAGAAATAAAAAAAACTTTGAACTCCTAAGACCAAACCACTATATAGGATTAACCTTTATAAGATGCACAGTTCATAGTTAGAGGGAGAATACCTTCAGTATGATGAAAGATGAATGGTTTTAAATTGAAGACCTCATCTAAGAATCACATTTGACTAGTGATTCTTAGAAATCCTAGTCCTGAAAAGACACTAATCAGCTACTTAGTGTTGAGCGGTGTGATTTGTTCCTGTTAGTTCAACGTATGGCCTTATGTATAGATTGTCTGGATTTGTAATGTTGTCCTTTGAATTAACTGGTCATATTAACATCAAACTTGTTAAGAAGAGAAAAGAATAAAACAAGTATTTTAATTAGACATGGTATTCTCTGCTGCTAAGAATTTAAATAGTCTAATTTTAGATAAGATTTTTTGGTACAGTTAAAGTGGAATAATAAGGTCCTCTGCAAATGGAAAAGAAGTGGTACTTATAGTACTTTTGTGTGCGCAGTTCTACTAAGAAGATATGTTGGTTACGGCTATGTTTAGGGATGATTATTAAACTCATACAATCACTGTTAATAGCTTCATATTTATTTTGTGTTCCTTCACCACTGTCCCATCTCCTTTTGTCTAATATATAATACTGTCCTGTAACTGTAAAAATAACAATTAAAAAACGTACATTAAAATCAATTTGAAAGTAGCTGGGTAAGAAAGATATTGGCAGCCACTTAGAATTGAACTCTATGGAATTCTGTACAGCACCGAGCAAGAAATTCTAAAGACTATTTGTAAGAATCTTTGGGATTAAAAATTACTTTTTCTGAACACAATTCATGCACAGGGAATTTACTCAGTGGTAAAAATCATTCATTAATTTCAAATACAATTCATGATTTAGTGTCTCTCCAGTGAGTACAAGTGCCTTGCTCTGTTCTCAGAAACAGTCTCTCTGGTTTAGTTATGACACTAGGCCAAGTTATCTTCCCAGGCTTGTTGATAAAACTGATTAAGTACTTTATCTCATTAATGCCATCAATTTGCTACCTATAAAGAAAATAGATTTTGATAACTAGTTTCAGAGGGAAATCTTAATTATTTAAAATAAAACTTGTAGTTTTAGAACACATCAGTCTCTCTGGGGTGCTTTCAAACTACCCAAGTACATCAGTGGGTTTACAGCATCTCCGGAATTCACACTCTCTCTTTCATGCTGTTGACACACATTCATTTATATGAAGCACATCAGAAAATCCCAAACGGGCTGAGCTAGTTGTTGGTAGCTCTGTTGGGCAGTCAGAGATACTATATCAGTAGAATTCCAAGAGAGCCACATCTCATATTTTACCTGTACTGTAAAGATGACAGTTTTAAATTAACACCTTTGTTAATTTAAACAAAGGTTTTAAATTAACACCTTTGTTCTCAGATGCAGTTTGATATTCCCGTTTGTTTTGTTCTACTTCAAAGAGCTGTATTTTGGATACCTTTTTGGTTCCCCATTGGTTTCAGGGTTGCAATATTAGGATGCATTTCCTGGGAATGACGAAACTCTTGGTCTAAGTAGGAGCTGGGTGCAGTATTGAAGCTACATTTCAGCATTTCAGGCAACATGACCAACACTTCACATGCTGAGATACAGAGAGTGGAAAACATGAGCTTGATTATGAATAGTTCAATAAGAATCTGAACATTTATTAGAGTTATTGCCTGATCAGAAGTGTTGAACAAAGTATCTACCCAAAGTAATTTGTGTGATGTAGTTTAAGTCTTTCTTACCAAATATCCAACTACTTTTGTAGACCAACTAGGAGAACACTGGTTTGAGAAGAATTTATACCCAAATTTACAACAGAGAGAAAAAGTTACAAGTCTCAAAAGTAAGTCAAAAATCTTCCATCTAAGGGAATCTTCATTCTGTCTTTAAATAATAAAAGCTTTCCAAGCAAATCTTTAAAAAGCAAATCACCAAAACAAGTGCTTTTTACTTCACTGTGAATTTTACTAGCATAACAACACCCTGAATTTCCTTTCCATATGGGTACAAGAAAAAGATGTTTTCAGATATGATTGTTCTGGCTCCCTTTAAAATTTCTAATATTAGTGTGGTCTCAAGACTTTATTTATAAAATCCAGACTTCATTTGTACCTCCATTAAACTTGAAGGTTCAATTGCAAGGTTAGAATAAGCTTAATTTTGAATTACATTCTCTGCTATTATCTGTATTAATTATACTGCAGGAAGAACTACAAGCTTTGCTATAGGGAAAACCTTTCTTCAGTGAGCAAAGTGCTGTCTTTGACACCAACAGTCAAAGTTTTTACCACAGTCTTTACACTATGCAAATCCTTTGTCATTTTCTATGAGAAAATATCACAGAATCATTTTAAAAAAGATATAGTCTAATCTCTCTGCATAGTGGTACTGGCCTGTTGAAATTTAACTTGCAAGAGGGGTGTGAAGGAAGCCAGAAAGATCCATACTTTCATGATATTCTACCTTCATACACTTTACTGTTTCTTGTGTTCTGCCTGAAAGAAAAATGTCTTAATTGTAAGCAGTCTAGTTGCATCCACTTGTGTTATTGCAAATCAGATAGGCATTAATTTAGCCAGTGTGAAAACACAGAAGCCAATATGGAGGGAAGTACTGGTCCTGTTTGAATGATCTTTGCTTATGGGTGTCATTTAACAGAAAAATTCTCATCCAGAAGAATTTACTGTGTTAGAACCAGTTTCCTCCTTTTGCCTTTTCATATGCCATTCTTACTGACCTGTCAAACATAATAAGATTGCTTTACCTTTAAAACTGGCCCTAAATGAAGGCAGATTCTTGTCTAGATTTACCTGTGTCCTTTTACTGGCTTTGATGATTCCGTATGCATAGCAGGAAATGGTCACAGACAAGTCTGGAGTACTTGGTTGAATAAGTATCTTTATGTCAGGTTTGCTTTACTGAGGTAGCTCAAACAGTATAAAACAGTGAATTGGTCCGGTGAGTCTTAAATAAATTCGGAACAGACAGTTATATACAGTTAACATAGACAAAGTGCAGGATACACTGCACTAAACCTTGTGAAGGAAACTGAAGAACAAGTCATGCAATACTGTGCAATTCAGTCCTCATTTCCTGGCAACAGCAATTCTGATGGTCTCTTTACTGGAAATAGATGTTGCGTCAAGACAAATTGGACTCCTAGTGAGTAAGAATTAAGTCAGTGCTAGCCAGTTAAGTAAAATGAAATTTTTCCTGTCTGATACTTTTTACTGATTCAGAAAATGGTTTTCAGGCATAACCTGGAAATTACATGCTCCAGGAAGTATTCAGTGCCAACTGAAACTACAAGCACAGGGCGTATTTTTTTCTTAGAGGAAAAATAATGTTCTTTTTTAATATACTACCATTTATACAGATAGGTGGCAGAGTTCTTCATTAGCAACCTATGTTATTCACTAGCAGAGAAAGGAATTTTGTGAAATGCATCTCTAGGAGTATGATAATTACTCCTGAAGAGTGGGATTTTCTTCTTCACACATACATCTTATCATGGCAAGACAAGATTTCTCTCCCATCGCTGATCCCTCTATCATGCTGTCTCAGGGAACACGTAGGGTCTATGTGTCACAAGTCGTTGCTCATACGGAAGTTTTCTGATGAGACTTTTCAACCAGAGATACCCATTAGTTTGTCCTGCATGGAAGAAACAGCACGAATCACAGAAAACTTTTTACATGTATAAAGTTCTGCTGTGGTTTTAGAAAAGCAGCAGAAAAAAAGGAAAATCTGGTATCCTAATTCCTCTGTCTGTCCACAGCCTCATTTACGATGTTTCTCCATTACTGTTATGATTTTTGATTTACCACAATACGTCTTTTGATAATGAGCTGAAGTAGTGCTTCCAAGTTGTCTGTCATCTGAATATGTTTAAGAAGAAATAACTTTTTGGGCAGTTGTGGTATTTGCCATCTCTACTTTTTCTAGAAAGTACGTTCCTCAGATTTAGTTCTTTTGCAAGTGATGTGTTGTCAGAAGATTTACGTGAATTTGAATTATCTCCCATTGAAAGTAAGAGCTATTTTGTTAAAAATATGCTGCAAAGTTATGAAAGAGAACTTGCTTGTTAAAGTTTATTAAGCCTCACTATGACTTAGTGAGTCATTAATTACATTCCTCTTTGCTCTAAATATATCAGGATAATGTGAAAAGACACAGCCCAGTGACTTATTTGTTATTGCTTAATCTTCCCATATTAAAAATTAGCAATAGGTACAATTAGGCTCACAATGTGACAATTTTAAAATCTGAAATTTCAGTGTGGTATTTACCAACAAACTGGTAGTAACCAGTAATTAGGTTTCAGATCAAGTATCTGGAAATGTGCAGCATGCAAACATTTTCAGAGAAAGCAAGCTGCCTACAATAAAACCAAAACAAAATCAGCAACAGGATTTGAATGGCCAGCTGGCCATTGGAAACATATGTTTGAAATATGTCAAAACATTTTCCTAATTACACATGCTAGGGTATGCTTTTCAAGGACTTCTTTTTCTTTATGGCAGCATTGACATGAAGTAAGAAAAATATGAAATATGTGGAAAAAGAAAAAGATTAGTGTTTTATCTTGGACTTATTAGCCTCCTGAAACTGTATTCCACACTTGGAACAGTGACTTTGTCCCTGGAAGCTGCTTCGAGTGTTATGGTTTAAAGTAGTGCTGTTCACATAGAAATAATTTTCATGCGTAAAGTTTAGGCCACAAATGTCTCAGTCAGATCTCAGAGAGAATCTACATCTAGAACGAAGCCGAATCCCTAAGGAAAGGGGTTTAAGTGTTAAGTTACTCAAGCAGGACATGCACAGTCACAGGATTGCCATCAGCTATGTGTCCATATAAGATTATTAAGCTTGATCCGGACCCAGTTTACTACAAAAGAGCCTAAAGTTTCCAACTGTGAGCTAGGCCAGAAGGAGCAGAGAAGGAGGTACGGAAGAATCATTTAAAGATCAGGCCTGTTAGCGCAGTGTGTTGCAACAGAAAGGAATGAGCAAACAACGCCTCGAGTCGCAGAACAGTTTCAGGTAGTTGTCAGCTCTTCTTGCATGAATGTTACCATTGTTTTTCTACAGATTCAAATGGCAGAATAGGTCTAAACTGACGATAGAAGAGAAGAAGATGTTTTAAAGAGATGCATTTCCAGCTCTTGTGCAAGTAGAATTACAAAATTTTGGCCAATAAATAATAAGAGATGAAAGTATAATTTACCCATTACTCACAAAAGGACACATATATTGCCTACATACTACATAAGCAGACACTGCTAATCATGCTCTTGTTCTCATGTTACTTCTTGCTCTCTCTGAGTCGATGAGGAGCTAAATATTCTCCATGTAATTTGGGCAAAGCTGTGCAGAAATTGCAATGCCTACACCTGGGGCTCATCTGTTAGTGCCCCTCAGCTAAAGCAGTGGTGAGAGCTTGTCTTTGTTCTGTTCCAGTGCAGCAGAAAACAAGCTCATTGAAACCACAGGTGGCTGACTACTGCCTATAGCCTGAAAGGCAGTGGAAGAAAAGTAGTAGCGGTGGTTTTGGAAGCAAGGCTATTGCACACACCCACATATTATTGAATTTTCCATGTTTTCCTTGGCACTGAAAAGAGGGCTACTTTGTTCCCAACTGCATCTTTCTTTGGCTGCATCAGTGGGGAGTGAGTGCAGTGGACCCGGGACAGCAAAATATGGTTGAATCTCAGGGTCTGCAATAAATAGAAGAAACAAAAGAAACACATAACATAGGCAAACTTTCTAAACAAAGGGCCAGTCCTCTTCCGCTGTGTTCCTTTGCTCCTGTTAAGGCAGAGGACTCCTTTGGAAGTATGAAATACAGGGTCAGGCTTTGACAATTCAAATCTGAGCCAGTTCATACCAGCAGGTAATTTGTCCCTGGAGAAATAAGGTGCCAAGTTTAAACGTGACAGCAATTATGCTGCTTTCATAGCCTTAGGCTTTTAAAATTTTTTATCATAGAATCATAGAATATGTTGAGTTGGAAGGGACCCATCAGAATCATCAAATCCAACTCCTGGCCCTGCGCAGGACACCCCAGGAATTACACCATGTTCCTGACAGTGTTGTCCAAACACTTGTTGAACTCAGACAGGCTTGGTGCTGTGACCACTAATATTTCCTAATAGCAATTTAGAAAATCCTACCACTCATTTATCTTGCCTTTATGGACTTCAAATATACAACCAAACTTTTCTACCATGCTATGGGTATGTTTTGCTAATAGTTTCAGCACTTATCGATTTTCCTAAAAAACGTACCTTTTTGTTTTCAAATGCAACTGTTTTTGAAAGAGAAGGGATTGAATTCTTAAAGGGTATAATTTTGTCACATTTAGGTTTTTTCCATCTTAAACAATTTTTATAAAGTACTGTAGGAAAATTATTTCTATGGTTACCAACATATGGAAGCTTAGAGCTCTGGAAAGATTACAGGCAGTTAAAGAAGGAAAATATCCCAGATTTATAAAACGCAGATTTGCAGAGGCAACAAAGAGCACAAAAGTGCATAACAGTAATTTTGACTTGATATTAAAACCCTGTATGTGGTTGCTATTTCTGAAAAAATGTATTGTGCCAATAAAAGCAACTATATGTCAGTAATGTAGGTAAATTGCCAGAAGAATTCAGGGCTCATCAGAAAAAGTTGTGTTACAAAATATTTTATGAGAAATGTGAAGCCTATCCTGTTGATGGTTCTTTTTATAGTGCAGAAAAGTAGTGCTAAATAAAAGTGGACTTCAGGAGAGATCTTTTTGACATTGCAGTGTTGCAATTGAGAGAAAAATCTGACTTTGAAAAGCTTTTACAGGCTCCACCTTCCAAAAATCCTTGAAGGTAATATACCACCTATGTCTTTATTCTTCTTCATGCTAAAGGAACAAGCTGTAAAAAAGCATAATTCCTTTCATACCTTGGAAGGTTAAGGAAGTAAATATCTTCAATAGCCAGCATCCATCAGTTGGAAAGGAAAAAGAGACCTTCAAAACTCTTGCTTTAGGAGTTCTTCCCACTCCTTTCTAAACTCAATAACACCCTTTCTCTCCTTAAAATCAAAACATTACAAACATTATTCTAGATGAGACTGATAGAAAGAGCTCTTTTTCTTTCTTTGCTCACCTCTATGTGCAATTTGTTAAAAAAATGCACTGTGTCTTTCAGTGGTCATTGATTTTCCCTGGCTTGACCATTCCCTACATTTCTTCCTCCCATTCAGGATGTATGCATTTTGGATTACAGCCTTCTTCCTCTGGTTGCTGAAGTACATCTTTTACAAATTGGACTCCATCTTTTGGACTTTACAATTGGACTCCATTGGACTTTACAATTGGACTCCATCTTTTGCCTGTGTTTCTGCTCTGTTTGTACAGCTTTGTATCGTTCCTCTGCTTATGCCAGTCAGGACAAATTGCTATCATCTACATGCTGATTTCTTCCTTTTGGGGTTCATAAATGAAAGAGATAAATAGGAGCAGATGTATCATCATTAGACACCTCTCTGATTCAGTGTGCTGCTGTTTATCATTACTCCATGTTTACAATCATTTAGCCAGATTTTGAACTACATTATTGTGTCTGCAGCCAAGGCAAATTAAATTGAACAGATATTTCTGGTAGGTTTGCATGGAATAAAGTACTAAATATTAAGAAAAAGCAAATTCACAAACAATCCTTCTCCTGAGTGCTGTAAGTCTTTGTTTGGCATATAAGCAACAATTCAAGAACCTTTTTCCAAAGGAAAAGGAAATCTCAGTATTGTGCTTATCAATTTGTTTAAACTTTTCACAATCAGACATGTAAGAGAAGAACATTTCAGAAGGTCATTCCTGTTTTTCACAGTTGTTTGAGAGAGTTGAAATGACGTGAGTGTGGAGATCTGCAGAAAAAAAGGATTCTAGATAAATGGCCATTTTAAAATAACGAGCTTTGAGATACAGTCTATTCATTGCTAAAAATAAACAAGAAACTCTAACAGTGTTGATGCTGGTCACAAGCAAACAGAAAAAAATACATGATAATCTGTGGCAACTGGAAACAGGCCAAAGCACAATGGCTGAGTGATGCTGCTGAGCTACTAACTTTTCTCTGGATCAAACTGGGAGGAGTTTTCTTTAACTGGAAATGAGAGCAGGGCAAAGCAGTTAGATCATTTTAATAATGGGGGTGGGGAGAGGGGGATGAGACAAAATAGAGAAGAAATGAGGCCACCAGCTGGGTGTGGTTTTTGTGTTTGAATTAGAAAACTGTTAGATGCCTATTTCTTTTGAGAAGGGAAATAGAATAAAATATATCTCTCC
This sequence comes from Oxyruncus cristatus, assembly GCA_013399855.1. NCBI lineage: Eukaryota > Metazoa > Chordata > Aves > Passeriformes > Cotingidae > Oxyruncus > Oxyruncus cristatus. The sequence continues at coordinate 768,080 of VXAY01006440.1, read as the reverse complement.
TTTCACCAAATGGAAGAGAGAATGAGGAATGACTAAGGAAATGAGCTGAAAATTTCTGAGTAGTCCAGGATGCAGAAGAGAAAAGCAGAAAAAATACATTTTCAGAAAGGATTACAAGAAAGTCCTAGAGCAGGATTCCCCCAAGTGTCATAGGTCAGTGTGTTTCCTTTGCTTCCGTTGCTATGCTGCTGGTCTAAATCCAGATTTGTCAATCAGTTTAGCTTACATAACTCTTAGAATCTCATTAGTCAATTGTCAGGTACAGTTCAGTCTGATATATATACATATATATATATATATACATACATATATATACACATAAATATGTGTATATATGTAATGTATGTGTATAAGTATATATACTTTTTTATATATATATATATATATATATATATAAAAAACTGCTTGGTAGAATAAACTATTTGCCAAAAAAAGAAGACTTACTAGACAGAGAATTTTAACATATTGCCTTGAAGGGAATAATGTAAGCTGTCATAATGTTTTTTTCCAAGTATAAAAATAAAGGTCTCCATTCATCCTAGTGCAGTGCTTAGAATAGATGGAGTTTCATTAAAAGGTCTTGACCTAGGAAATTAATCCTCATAATTTTGACATGATAGGCCACATAGAAAGCAGTTAGGAAAAGAGAGCAGGAAATATTTGTAGAGCTACATAAACAAATTGAGACTCTTTTTGTTCCCCAAACAATGGACTGAGAGTGAAAAGATGTTTGTGGGATTTGCAAACAAAATGAAAACTGGTACGGGTATCAATCTGAATCCTTCTTAGGCAATTTACCTCTTCCTCTAGACTCATAAAAATTAAATAACCACCAGAAACTTGCTATCTATGATAAACAAAAGAGAGATGGCTAGCCTGATGCTGCAGGAGTGACTTCCCTTTTCACCTTGCCTTGCCTACCTCTACATTAGGATGACTTCATGCACAGGTTGTAAAACTCCAACCTCTGGATTTTACTTCATCACTCCCGCTGGTTAACAAATAATATATAGAGGTTTATTTAAATGTAGCCCTTGAAGTTATACCACAGACTGATATGCTAAACAGAAGCAAGTAGAGAGCCAATTTTATCTGGCAATTCTTCTACCAGCGCCCTTGTAGCTTTAACATTTGGGAAAAATTTCTTTGATGAGAACAAATCACGCATTTGTTTTGGGCTGACAGCTCAAGGCTCAGTTATTACATATAAATCTCATCTCAGCAATATTTTGGCTTCTGATATTTTAAGCAAAATTGTCTTGGCTTGAAGTGGATGTTGACCTTATGATGGATCAAGTCAGCCTTCCTGTTTTTGCTTCCAGTGAGCACATGTTTTCTCTATCTCTTCATACTCAGGATTTATCAGACTACCACTGTAATGAGAGGGGATTGTTGGGGGTCAGTGTTGTGATTCTAATGCTACAAAAAGTAAAATTTACTTGGAAAGACTTGACCATGTTATTAATTTTTCTCTCTGATGTCTAGGAAAGAGTAATTTTATGGGGATTTTTTATTTGAAAGGTGACAAATTTATTGGCAATATTCAAACTACATAGTTTCTTTGGTTAGTGAGAGTTATAGATACCCACAATTATAGATTAATTCTGCTTACTACATAAATTAAGAGAAGCTGTGTTGAAATAAGAGATGGGAAAAGGTATATAGGAGCTGTCTGACCTCTGGTGCAAGGCCTACGTGTCATTTGGACTCTTGAGGGGCAGATGGCAGGAAGGCTGCAGGCCTGGTGGAAATTCCTTATTGCAAAATGTTGTAACACATCACAGTACATGTAAAACCACTGGGGCTAAGTGAATCATAACTTTCTAAACCTGAATGTTCTGGAGAGCAGTGCTAACAGTACGGTGTGTGCCAGTAACAAGGGCTTGGAAAAAAACCCCTCATTTTTCTTCAGGGGGTGTAGAATATTTTCCACATCTCCTAGATGGTCCTAGTTTAGTTTAGAAGTCATTGTGGTCAAAAGAAGTAATGTCTTTCAGTCTTAATTAAAAGCAGCTCTTTTTTCCTTCTGCCATTAAATAGTGATAGAAACTTGTAATCATCCATTTGCAGAGACTGCAGAATAGAGACTAGTAGACACAATTTAAACATCTGACAAATAACAATTATTCTTTGTATTTTCTTGGTGGTCATAAATATATTTTTGCAGAAAACAGGCCACCTCCATGGTGGAGGTGGAAGCAGGAATTCAGAACAGAAACCTATTAAAGCATGTCACAGCTCCAGGTAGTACAAAATTCCCATTTCCTCTCCATGGAAATCAAGACAGAGTACCTTGAATTGCCAAACGCCAAACTCATATAAAATTTTCCTTGATTTATTGATGTAAACTGAATCGATAGATGACTGAACTCAGCAACACTATTCTCATTACATTTCTCTTTAGGGAAGCAGTCAAAGAAATCCATATGCAAGACACAAAAGAGCAGAAGTTTCCACATGAGTTTTTCCCAGGGACTGGGAATTGGCTTGGGGTACAATAATCCTCCTGAAATCCATAAATCCCAGGTCATTTGTTAAAGAATCAGGTCTTCTGGCCTTGCTAGGGAAGGGGGAAAAACTCTGGGTGGTTAAGCAATCTGAGTCAAAATACAGAAAGCCAGCTACACTTAGCCCTAATAAAGAAAATTAGCCAGTGATGCAAAAGAATATTTTAATTTTAAGTGGAAAAACCTTTTCACGACCTTTCAACTGTTTCTGAAACAAAACTTTTACGTAACATGTCATTACCATAAGTGATAAAAAATGTAAAACATTTGCTTGAAACAAAGATTCATTGAAAAACATTAGAAAAAGCAATAAAAGTATGGGGTAAAAATCCTTTGAAAATCACAACATTTCAAAAGCACACATGACTTATTCTAGCAGCTTTCTGTGTTTGCTTTTAGAACTATCGATTTCCAGTAAGCAATCTATTTTAGGGAAGAGAAAGCCCTCATGAAGTTTGTGGGCAGAGGCAGCTGTTTGCCTCTTTACCTCAGCTGAGAAATGAAGTGCCTGTTGGAGCTCTGCCATCCCTCTCAAGCTGCCTGAATGAGCAAACACTTACGTTTGGCACCTGCACATGGCATATCCTTTCTGAGATTTCTTTGTTCCCTCTTTCAAAGTGGAGGCATCTGAAAAAATGCATAACCTACTCATTCTTGAGAGGTACAGGGCATTCAGAGAAAAGTACAAAGAATAATGTCATTAGAACAGAGAATAAGGAACAGACTGGGACTAAACAAAGAAAGCTGTAAGGTTCCCCCGACACCTCTCCCCCAGTTATCTCAATGGGTGGAAGAAAGAATGTTTTTTCCCTGTTTGGTATCTATCTTTTTATGGGTGTTTGCCACTATGTCATCTTTTTGCTGACATTTGCTTCAGTCAAGTTTCTCTTTCCAGGCTCTTCAAGATTTAAAATCTCTTTGATCTTATATGCTGAGTAATCCACTCAATTATCTAGCAAGTCAGACCGGGTGGTTCTCTCTCTATTATTAGCTCAACTTTTGCAGTTCTAATTCGTTTGAAGTTATTTACATCCAGTCTTTTACCTTTGCCATTTTCCTTATTTTTTCTGCTTAGTTTCTTTAAAGGGTTCTTTACAATACATCCTATCTCAAGAAGCCAATCATAACCAAACAGTATGGTGAACTGCAATCTACTTCATCATGAAGGCTCTGCAAGCAGCATTATTTTCTCCTCTTTTTCAGTCCCAAGCATCTGTGCCTGCCTTTGAATGCCTCCTAAGGGTACTGCCCCAGTGTCAGTCACGTCTACATCACATAACAAACATTACTCATGGCTAGCTCTTGTATTTGGTGTGGAAAGTTCACAGCTAAACTATGCCTACACCACAGCGGTACCAAGTGTATTATAAAAACAAGCACACCATCATGAGTTTTCCACAGGAAAGTTTGTTTTACTCCAGTTTCTCCTGAGACCCATTTTCCTCTGCTTTTGTTGGTACCTGTCGCAAGACTGACCTGGCTTTACTTTTTTTCTAATATACCTCCCCTTAAGCCTTCAGCTTTCCTGGTCCTTAACTTTCCTGCTGACAGCCATCACTCCTGCTACTTGTTAGGGTTATACTTATTAGCTACCTGTCAACATGTAAAAGTTCTCAAGTCTTAGCAAGTTATGAGGCCTTTCCATCACATATTGATTGAGGAAGTTATGTTTACTGGAAAATGTCAATGGAAAGAGTGCTGAGCTAGAGATGGTGGCCTGTGAATGACTTAAATTTAAGAACTGTTTTTCTAAAAAATATCCTTTTTCAATGACTTCTCCCCAAGGGGAAGAAGAAATCCAGACTTTGCTTTTGTCTACAAAGTAGAAGTACTGTGTATGTACATTTTCAGTATCTTACAACACACAATTCAGAATTTGTTCGAAGGAGGCTAGTGATTGACAAGGGATGGAGTGAGCACCTTGTTTTGTATCACTGGCTTTGACAAAGGGAAGAGTTCATGTTACACTATGCAAATGCACAAGTGTGTGCTTCTTGCTAGTCTGCCATTCACTGGGAAGAAAATCAGGGAAACAAATGCAGATTAAGAAGAAGGAAGCATAGAGGTAATGCCGAATGAATAGGGAACAAACACTTGTAACTAGGACAGTTTTGTGAATACAGATTATTTCATTGATACTTGTTGGGTTTGCTCCCTCACTTTTCTATAGCCATTAAAGGAGTGCAGTCAACCTGTGAATCTCCAGACAAGCAGTTCAGCAGGCTTAGGTCTTTGCTTGGTTTTGCTGGTGAAAACTGCAATATCAGTTGTTGACAAATCTCTGCTGTTTCTTCTTCTTCAAAATAACATTTTTTCTAAAAATTAATAAAAATTGCAATAGTATTATTGGACTCTGATGAATTGCTAGAGAGGGAGAGTGGCTTCATTTATTCAGTTTTCCATCAGGGGCTCACTGCTGCAACTTGATTTTTTTTCAGTGGTTCTCATAGCAAACTTCACTGTTGTCTCAGTCTAGACCCTAATGAGCCTGTATCTGCATCATCCATTGCCACTGATCCTAGGACTGCCTATAAAGTAAAGTGATTTTAAATGACTACCTCCTATGTTACTATAGGAACTATTTACTTTGACCTGTGTTACATTACTGTTCATTTTAGTTCCTCTATTACATAGGCAATCCTTCAGGCAGAAGATTTTGGACTGGATGAGATATGGAATTTAACCATGCATTTTACAATGAGTTCTCATTGCTGTCTAAGTGAAAGAACAAAATGATCCTTCTTCTGCTATACTTGTGTATTTCTAAAAATAAAGGGAGGGGTTTAATCTTTGGAGTGCCAAGTCAGCCTGGCATGAAGTAATGTACTACAGCATACTGTGTTTTAGGGAAGAACATAAATGTATCACAGGAGAGAAGAATTGTGTCTATCCTTCTACAGCTACCTACACTTATATATTTCATACATGTACACAGTCACACATGCATACAAAAGCATAGAAGAAAGGAATGCAGTTGCTCCAATTAAAGATTAGGGGTCAAAATCAAACTAGATGGACATTTTTTGTTTGTGAATAAATTATGTGTTCTTTCTAAAGACAAAGTGCAGAAATGCTTCACAAAGCAATGGAACTGGAGGATGAAGGTCAAAAATCAAGTCATCTAATAGCTGCCTTTCAGTTTCTATTCAGTTGTAAATATTGCTATTGCTGTTGTTTTTCAGGTGTATGTACTACTGATTTATGGTGTATGTACTATTTAATGGTATGGCCTTTCTGTGAAGCAGATATCACATTATGAAACACAGCTGTTTCAGAATAATAAAATAAACAACAAATAGAGTCAAATCTGGGGATTCCTAGATTATATGGGTCACATTTTATTTTGTAATTATTCTTACGTAATGGTTATTTTCATCTGGTTAAAACTGTAACCTTTGACCAATCTCAAATATTTGAGAGGAGAAAACAAGTTAAAAAAAAGAAAAATAATCCCCAGAAATATTTTAAGAAGGACATTATCAAATGAAAAGAAAAAATTCTTCATGACATTTGTAAGAAATAACCTGGTATTTATGTTATCAATATTGCTCAAAAGCAGAGAAGGAAGTGATGTAAAAATGTCCAGAACAATACAGAGATATGTGTCTTTCTTAGAGGAGACCACGAGGAACATCAAAACTGATTAATATGTCTTTACTAGCACACTTCTTAGGTTCAAGGTGGGGTCTCAGGCACCAGGATGTGAGTGCCCACACCATTATATCAACACCTGGTATCAGTCACTGCTATACAACTTTGGCCAGGAGTCTGCTGAACAGTGATAAGGGGTCTCCACGCAAAGAGACCATTCCTGCTGTGCCACCTCAGTACACCTACCAGGTTTCAAAACTGCAATGGAAATTTTACACCTGCACTACATGGCTAGCCAGTATGATGAATCCTAAATTCTAGCACTCTTTGACTAGCTTCAGTCTCCAGCTATCAATTGTATTAAGCCTTTCTCAAGAAATCTGAAAATCTCCCCAGTATCAGTGTTTTTCATACACAGACATTAAAGCAGACTTCAAAATTTCTCTTTTTCTGGTTTTAACATCTAAACTGCAGTTAAAACTGTGTTCACTGTCAGCTTTTAATGGGGGGAATTTGTTTTTTCTGGTATATCACTGGTGTGTAAGTACGACATATTGCATTTAGCAGCTGAGCATCTTGAGTTTAGAAACTGTGCTCAATATTTGCCAGATGAAGCCTAGTAACCATGAAAGAATCAATTCTGAGCTAGTTCTGAGTCAATAATACATGTTTTAAAAATTATTTACAGTCAATTGCAATTCTTTGTATGAAAGATAATAAGATGTTTTGAGAAAAAAAGAACAAATAGTTGGAGTTCTATGTCTCAACATTTGTCCTCTAACTAGCATGTCAGAATAGGTTACTTTCCTTCCAATTCCTTGCCTAAATCCTCTGCAAAGTGTTTAGAGCAACACCTCAAATTTCCTCTCTTAATATTATATTTTGTTTAATAAACAATGTTTTGAACACCGTTATTTTAGGAGATACTCTCTTAATAATGCTCTTTTTTTTTTTNTTTTTTTTTTTTGAAATAGCTGACCTTGTTTTATAAATCATTGGGTAAAAAAAAAACAGAAATCCCCTAAAATTCTTCATTCCTTTTCTCCTGTTTAATGTTGAACTGTTTTGGTTTTCTTTTTGGCTCCATGCTTTATCCGCTGTCATTCCACAGGGAAAGTAAAAATTGTATAAAATTTGATTGAGTAATCTCATGGAATTTCCCTTTTCCCTAGACCTTTTCTGTGGAATTTATGATAGGGAAGAGCGATCTGGTCCTTTCACCAGCTGCCTTTGTTGGGTGTGGAGAAGGGAAAGTCACATCTGGAGGAGCACAATAATTTAAAATCTCTAAGGCTCAAACACCATGGAAAGATTTTACTCTCTGAGGTTAAACATGCCTGAAGGGCAAAACTCTCAGCTGGTGACAGAAGTCCCTGCTCTGCAGACAGGTGTGATAAAAAAACTAACTATTATCTGCTTTCTATGCATCCCATGATTCACCTTTTCCACATGTGGTTTATAATCATCTTATCATGAATTTCCTAAGTGATAGGTCAAGAAAGGCTGACCAGGTTCTGGATTTTGGCTTTGATATTCCGGTAGCCTTTGTCTTCCAGTTCATTTTTTAAAACTAATTTATAAGTAGCTTTCACAAAGAAGATGTATCCCAGGCACTTTTCTTGGCTGTACTGAGATAGTATCAGAATGCAAAGCAATAAGCCTGGGTTTTATGCTGTCTAGATACATTATGTTTATAATTATTATGACTTAGTCATGGCCAATTAGGATTTTAATATGACCACATAGCATCTCCCCAGACTGGATTTGGAATTGAATGCTAAGTAGAGGTCTAGACTTAGAAGTTTTACTGGCTCACATCAGTCTGTTAGTTAAGTGATATATTTTGCTGATTGAGCTATGCTGGAAGAAGGCCGAGGAGTTATACCAGTAGAAGGTCCTTTTGCCAGTATAGCTTTTACCCTTTTTTTAAGCAAAAGCAAAACCTCTAGGAAAAAAAAAAAAAATCCTTTTCTTAAATTCTTTTTTTTAGGTTATGGCTGCTGTATGTACACTACTAGGGTTTGTTTCCCCTCCCTGGGGCATCACGAGCCTGTGTGCTGGTGAAGGCACACAGACTTGTCTGCAATCTTGTCTGACCTTTTTCCCACAAATTACAGTGCACACTGTCACACCTGTTTTAAAAGCCATCTGGGCATGATGACTCTCCAATAACCTGGTAATCATATGTGGAATGGTTTTACTACAAGGAAAAAGAAGTTTAAAATTTTCATTCAAACTCGCAACAAGTGTCTTATTTAGTAGCAGCTGAGTATAGTCTGTTGGCTTTTTGCTTACACATTACACAGGGGTGTCTCAGCAAGCCAATCTAAACCTAACCTCTGTTTTGCCGCTAAACCCTCCCACCCCTTCCCACCCTCTGCCTTCAATTTTAATTTGATGCAATTAGAGCTGATTTTACCGTTGCTTTAAAGTGTCTAGACAATCCCATGCTCATATAAACACTCCAACACTTCACACCACTGCCTGTATTGTCTTACCTTTGTTCAAGTTTTGGCAAACAAAACTACCCCAGAGCATTTGCTGGGTCAGATTTCATCATTATGTCTGGTTAGGGTCTAAGCCAAGCAATCTTTACCCATGACAGCAGCTGTTATCCTGCTCGGGTCAAGTAAGGTATGATTTCCTATTTTCCTTAAGCTAAAAATGTGTGTTGAATCAAGATGGGTAGGACAGGTGAGCACAGGCTCTGCATAAGGATCTGTAAGACACCTAGAGCTGTAATCTTAGATCAGTATTGGTTTAATTGTGCAATAAAGACACTTTATTACTCTTTGCAGGCATTAAACTGGTATTTTATGCATAAGGTACCTAGTAAATAAGTGCTCCTTTAACAACAAAAAAAAAATTGCTATTTCCTAGTTGAATTCGACTTCAATTTTGAACGGAATTCATCCCTTATTTCTTATTCTTGCCAATGTTTGTTTTCTTTACAGGGAGGGAAGAGGAGATTTATATAGCTGAGTGCAGTGATGCCATTTTTGAAAATAAGGATAGATGACTTTGCTTTCTGAAAGATTGCCAACAATAACTAGATCAGAGACGGTTCACCCTCTGTGATTTATGAGACAGTATTTAATGAGGTCAGATGGCCCTGAAGAAGAGAAAAACCACAGTGAAGCAAAATAAGCAGGAACAATAGGGAAATTTTAGGAAACATAAGAGAGAGAGAAACTAAAAGCCATGGTGGAAGAAATGAGCCATCAGAATTATATTATTGACTAATTCAGCTCTATTCTTTCTCCTATACCACTTCATAATTTCAGTTTCATTTGTTCAGTGTTAAATGGGTACCAAATACTTTGTGCCAAAAATGCTGTACCAAATACTGCATTCGTAACTGTGCTAGCGTAGTGTTTGTTTCCTATTTTTGAGCCCAAAAGCATCCATAAATTTGTTATGCTGCTTATGATTATAGTAAAAAAAACTTGTTCCATCTTAATGTCATGAAGTAGATGTTTTGTTTCTGGTTTGATTTCATATAGGCAATTTCCAAGGTTTGCATTTTTTAGTTTTCTCACTTTAGTTTTCCCAGCATTTTCATGATGAAATAGTGGTTTTTGTCCTCCTTTAAATAATCTTTTGCTTCTTCTAATATTAGAAAAATAGTAAAATTGTACAAGACAAAGGCCAATATTACATGTTCACTTCAAATGTTTCCAAAATGGAAAGCTTACTCTTCAATCCAGCTTTGAACTTGTACTTCTCTTTGAAACTCTCTCTCAAACTACTACAATAAAAATTAATACCCTCCGTAAATACACCAATAATCTGTAAAGTCTGAGCCAGCTCAAATCACATTGTACCATTTTGTAAAGGGAGACAATGCGTAGACCCCTTTTTGCCGGTTGTCACTGACACAGCTGGTAAATTTCTGAAGTACAAAGCTCACTTGAAGTAAGGTATAGGCAGGAAAATGCTTTTTAAAGCTACAGAGAAAAAAAGTTTTTTAAAAAAGCAATTTTTTTTTTTGTCTCAGATTAAATCTTTTGTTTCTTTCATTAGAGTCTTCAGTGGGTGTGATTGTTTCTACTTTTACAATATCAGCATGGACTAATTAAGAAAAACAAATCCCTTCCTATTTTTCAGTATCTTTTAAATGAAAGCTTTCCAGGTCTATAACCATCTCTTTCCTTTTGTTAGCATTTTTCAAGACACCAAAGAGTTTCAAAGTTGCCAGCCTAACTGTATTTACAATCTGATTCATATTCTGCTCTTTTGTTTCCTGTTACTTGACTATCTGTTGAAATTTTTATTTGATGTCCTAGTGATTATAGAATTTGGTTTTTCACAACTTAGAGTTCAATGGTAATTTACATAGATGCCATTTATATATATAAAAAGTAAAAGTACCTGGGTTTTTTTTTAATAAGGTTTACTAAAACAAAGCCAAGGAAAATTTGGATGTAAATTGTCTGGGACCTCAGTCCTGTGAGAGAGGCTGAGGGAGCTGGGGTTGTTTAGCCTGGAGAAGAGAAGGCTCAGGGGAGACCTCATCGCTCTCTACAACTCCCTGAAAGGAGGTTGTAGCCAGGTGGGGGTTGGTCTCTTCTCTCAGGCAGTTATCAGTAAGACAAGAGGGCATGGCCTTAAGCTCTGTCAGGGGAGAGTTAGGTTAGATATTAGGAAGAAATTCTTTACAGAGAGAGTAATCAGACATTGGAATGGGCTGCCCAGGGAAGTGGTGGATTCTCCATCCCTGGAGGTTTTTAAGATGAGATTGGATGTGGCACTTAGTGCCATAGTCTAGTAACCATGGTGGTGTTTGATCAAGGGTTGGACTTGATGATCTCTTTCCAACCTGGCTGATTCTATGATTCTTACATAATTTTTGGGTGGTTTATTTTCTGTTTATACTATGGACATGTGTCAGTTCTAGTCACACTGGTTCCCTACCAATCAGACCACTGGGGTAATTGTTCCAGTTTGCTCCCAACATCTGGATAGCAGCAGAGGTAGATAGATAACATATTGAAGGGATGTCAGTGTTGCTCAGCAAAAACAGTGTATAGCTGTAATGGAACTTACTCCTTGATCAGAGGCCATATGATTGTGTTGTCCTGGCAGCCTGCCTGACTTACCGAGTCATGCTGGGAGGCAAAGACCACAGATGACACAGGCAGCAGTTGGTACAGCCCCAGCCTCTGCGTTGTGGAGAAGGAGCATCATGATTACACTGTCCCCCACAAAAACATGCAGCTGGTGACCCTTTGTTTCTGTCTGCAGGGCAGAAAAATGGGCACATACCTGATCTGAAGTGATGTGAATGCAATGAACCTCGTGTGATGGGGCTTAGACAGTTTCACTCTTCACAGGGTTCACAGTGAGGAAGATACATGGACTGACTCTGAAGGACTTGTATAGCAAAGTCAGTGGTGACTGCCCTAGACTCTGATTGTTATCGGGAATTTGGGCTACTGCTGTGACTAGGCTAGCAGATATTCAGCTGTCCTACATCAGCATATGGCGCACCAGGCTTTGCTGATGGAAGGGCTGAATGGCTTTTAGTGTCCTCAACCTGCATGGTGTGGCCATAACACTGAACCTACCTCACTACTGGTCTGACCACTGCGTAGATCTCCCATTGGTATGCTCCTCAGTCTTTTTGAAAACCTCCATTATTTTCTTTCAGAAGGCATTACTTCTGCCCCCTTTGAAAAGTCTTATAAACAGTGAATAAACACCAATATAAAATAAGAGGAGAAACTACAAAGCCTACTAAGAGAAATTGGGAAATACATCACTGAGGGTTCTAACCCTTAAAACACTGTTGCCCCCTTCTCTAATGCTGACTGCAGCAACACTGTTAAGTCTCAAAATGATCTTGATAAGAAATTCACTATGCATTTGCACACACCAGTTCTCCTATACCGAGGTCATTCTTTGACGACAGTGGTACTCTGGTGTCCCACAATAATACCGTGGGTGTCAGATGAGCTTTGCCACCTTAGTGAGGTCCTGCAGATCAGCCCACCAAAAACAATTTCTCAGATTTACTGGCCAGAAGATGCATATATAATGCATATATAATGATTTTTCAGCATTTTTTCTTTCTACATCCAAATGATACAGTTCATGTATTCTAATCCTCTGCATTGTTCAATGTTTTCTCATGCTCTTGATATTTCTCTGCTCAGAATTATTCGAGTCATCTTGGCAATACTACATTACCTTGGCTCATGGACCACTGGTCTCCAATATATCAACTTCCTAGGACTTGCATATTCTTCTTTATATAAGGTTTGGTAAAGTTTGTCTGAGACTAATTAAAATTTTTTAAAGGCTGAGCTACTAAATCAACTGGTGCTGATGTCATTATTCTTGATATTTATACATAAATCACTTCTAAGAATTTTGTGTATCTATGGAAGTGGCATGTTGAGACCATTTTTACTCTAGTAGATTACCCTATTCTTCTCTTTGTCAGTAAGTGGATGAAAGTGAATTTCAGATGGAAATTAATTTTAGCTGTAGTGATTTACAGATTTCATCTGTTGACTATCTGGTAAAACACATGTAAAAGCCACAATTTTTCTCACAGAAAAAGGAAATTTCTTTCAGAATTTACTATTTCTGGGTAGATAGACTGGTAACTGTCAGGTCAATATATCTCCATCATAGAAGTCAACCTGCTGAGAAAGCAAAAACAAGTGCCAAACACCCCAGATTTGCCTGAAGTCTAAAGATTAGATATCTCCTTTTGTAAAGTTCACATGATACCACACAGAACACTGTGGCTGTTTAGAATAGCTTGCTTCCTTTTTACTCGCCTCCATGTTGCATCACAGATGAAGCAATCATGATGGTTTTCATGCCACTTAAAAAGATATTCAAGAAAGAGTTACAACATTATGGGGTGCACATTCAACAAAAGCCACCTGGTTAGTCAACAGTGGAGGATGTGCTGATCAGGCTGGCCCCGCCCAATCACTACTTTCATGTACTGCAGAAGGGGATAAAGTTCCTGTAGTGCACATAAAAAAATATGCTGGGGAAAACAGCGTGGGTTATTCCTGCCTCAGGCAAAGGCAAACCCATTCATGAGACTGCTTTTGCTGGGGGAGCTGGGTGCACTTGGTGGGTAATGTGGGAGGATTGGGAAGTCCAATGCATATCTCGAGAGGATTTGATCTTGGGTGAGAATAGCCAGTTAATTAAATTAAGTGAACTCAATGGACTTTTACAGGAATGGCCATAGACTAAGGGAATTATATCTGTGGGTTTATATATATATCAAAAGACAGGAAAAGTGATGGGGTTAACTGGGATGTATTGGGACCTGGGTATGACAGGAATGGTAGTTAGCTGACAACTGGGGTTAAACTATGATACATGATGTGGGCAGTGGTTTTGGGTTTGTTTGGTTGGGTTTTTTTGTTTTGCTTTGTTTTTTTTCCTTTTTTTGTTTGTTTTGTTTTTTCTTTTATTTTGGAGTGCATCTAAAATAAACGGAGACAGGATTGGCTCTCTAGCCAGTATTTCTTTTAGGCAAATCCCAGGAGACAAAAGGAGAAATCAATAGGAAATCAGGCCTCATTAATTCTGCTCTTCATGGAATTGCCTGTTTTTTAATCACACTCGTTTGGGAAGAAGAAATGGAAATAATATTGGGAGATCCTCAACCTTCATCTATTTCCATGAAAATCATATTGGTACAGAAACATAGTATTGAAGCTTTGGGGTGCATTGTAAGCATTTCAGGGAGTTCTGCATATGTGAAACAGGATGTTATGAATTTCCCTGATTTGCATACTCCGTTGGAACAACTACAATAGTAATAACAATAATAATTCTGCTTAGCTTAAGAGCTTCGAAGCTGAGCAAAACACTGAATGTTCGTTGTGAAATGCACAGCTGACTGTATTTAAATAACATTATTACATTATAGGTAGAATTATGTAAAACAGGACTGTGTGAGATTAAGAATGAAAGTTAGCATGTTGAGATTTTCTTTCCACTGCTTGCCTGTTATGCAGGAATAGTGGGATTAATTTTCTTCTTTTCTTGATTCAAATGAAAGACTTGCACCTTAGTTTCCAAGGGCTGCTCCTACATTCCCAAATAGAAATGCATCAGGTTTGGGGTTTTTTGTTTTGTTTTGGTTGTTGTTGGTTTTTTTTTTTCAGTTGGTTGGTTTTTTTGCTTGGTTTTTTTAAAAAAGGGAATATTGGATTGAAGCATAAGATTAAATTAACCAAATTCCCACTTAGAAATTGAAATTAATGACTAAAGAAGAATATGAAAACATTAACTCTGAACAAAAATGAGACAGAGAAAATTCCGATTGAGGCATTATCCCTGTAAAGTTAACAAATAGGGCATGAAAGCAGTGTTTCTGAAACTACAGCCAGTTATTAGTATGGGCTCGAGTCCAGAAAAATGCAACTATACACTGTGCAAAAACTTCACACAGGTCTGCCAGTGTTTTGGCCCATAGCACCTTAGCAATCCCAGCTTTCTCATAAGGTCAAACTGCCAATCAAGCCCAGGTGAATGTTCACTGAGATGTGAACAATTCATGTCAAAATGACCATATTCATTTTCAGTTGTGATCCAAGCAAAGATCTGGCGACCAGAAACACTTCAGTGCTGCTTTAAAAACAGATCACAAGCAAGATTTTAAGGTTATGTGAGAGAAAACATCCAACATTAATTTTGTAGAACTACAATTTAAGAATGGGGAAAAAACCCTGTGATTTAGGTCTCAGGCCTTTAAACATTGAAACTAATCAGTGTATTTGGTCAATACTCGTTTGCTTTTGCTGGAGCTACCCATGGTCTGAAAAGACTAAGCACTGTGCTGAGTTTTGGAGCTTACATGGATGAAAAGGATGTTTCAGAAAAGGACTGCATATAGTGGAAAGTTTCTTCCAAGAAATCCATATTACTGCAGTTGTCTTTTCTTCTGTGTAATTACATCTCAAAACAGATGGCTTTAGAATTGCTGAATATGCTATGTTAAGAATGCAATGGTCATCTCTCAGACTCCTGCATCTGCTCGTTGCCATGCATTGTAATTTGAATTTGAAATATAAAGTCAGACAGATAATTCCAAGTTTTTGCCAATCGTTCACTGTATTTCACTGAAGCAATAGATTTTGTATTTGACTAACTTAAATTCATTAACATCCTTGATTTTGACCCAAGTCCAGGAAATGGAAAAGGGACTCTCAAGGTGAGTTCCATAATAATAATTAATTCTCATTGTTTATGTCTGTATTGAAGACAGCTAAATATGACACAGTCACCTAGAAGTGAACATTTCTAGAGTGATTAATGTGCCGTATTTTTTATATCTTCTTTAAGTTTAGATAAATTAAGCTCTTACTATTCAATCAGATGGTGATCAGTGACAGGACCCGAGGGAATGGCCTAAAGTTATGTCAGGGGAGATTCAGGTCGGATATTAGAAAGAGAGTTGTTGGACAGTGGAACAGACTCCCCAGGGAAGTTGTCACAGCACCAAGCCTGACAGAGTTGAAGAGGCATTTGGACAATACTCTCAGGCGCATGATGTGACTCTCAGGGATGGTCCTGGGCAGTCCTGAGCTGGACTCGATGATCCTTGTGAGTTCCAGCTCAGCCTATTCTGTGATTCCGTGATTCTATGAATTCCCAAGCTGGACACTGGCTGCCTACATACAGGGTTTGTATCACACGGCACCTGGGAAAAGGATATATGTTTTCAACTGTAAAACCATATTAGGGAAGTAACTTGATCAGGGAAGCAACTTGTTGATTCTGAATGAGTCCTAGAGTTAGTGTGTCTGAATTTTCTGAGTCCTCCTGGACTTAGGAAGCAGAGTACCTACGAGACTGTAAGCTTCAGTGCCCAGTCCCCTCCTCCTCCTCTCTCCTCCACATTCTTTTGGCACACTCCTGTTTGCTGAAAACGTGGCTTGTGAGGAAGAACCTATATTTACACAGTCACAGTGCTTGCTAAAGAAGAAGACTGAAGCAAAATTTTGTCCTAAGCCAAATCTGGGTTCACATCTTCCATAAGACTGGAGGTCATGTTAGGAGCCCCTTGGCAAAGCCACTGGTGCAGACAAATGTAAGATAATAGGCACAGAGGGACTCACTAAGTGGGAGTTGTCAGGGAGCACTTAAGAGGGCATTACAGCTGCAATGTAGGTTAACCACGGCTGTGAGACCAGCACTGGGAAAAGACCCAAACACTTTACATTTTTTCTATATAGTGTCTGTGTGGTAATTCATCTTTATTTGCTTTGTTTACTTCTACTCTTT
The DNA here is from genome assembly GCA_013399855.1 of Oxyruncus cristatus. Taxonomy (NCBI): domain Eukaryota; kingdom Metazoa; phylum Chordata; class Aves; order Passeriformes; family Cotingidae; genus Oxyruncus; species Oxyruncus cristatus. The sequence continues at coordinate 751,716 of VXAY01006440.1, read as the reverse complement.
CTCTACTGGAATTGCTGGTAACAGGTGAAATCACTTTTTTTTTTTTTTTTTCAGTATCAGAAACTCAGTCGGTACTGCTGGGTTTTGACAATTAAGTGTCAAACCCAAAATATGTAGTGAGCTAGAATACTGGCTACACTTGTACCAATTACTTTTTATGCAAAGATATGGAAACCAGTTGGTAGAACAGTTTACTGTTTCACAAAAACTTGGAACAGACTGTTTCATACTTAATGAAAAATGACACCCGTGTACTAAAATGAAAATGAATACTGAAAGTTTTCCATGGACATGCAATCAAACAGCAGGTAGCAGAGAACAAGAGGTGTTGTCCTGGCAGAGTAAATTCAATTCAGATGAAATTAATGTTTCCCCTGGAATTCAAGGTATTTAAAAGTCTAAAAGTTTCACTGAAAGTTTTAAACCTGGTACTTGCCCTTATTGACATTCACTGTGTTGTATTAAAACCACAGATTTTTTTTTTTTTTTTTATGGATGGATAGTTAGCCTTTTATCTAAAAGCAGAATATATGTATTCTTCTGAGTTATGGACCAGGAGAACTTATGCTTCAAACAAGGGACCTATTGCAACTGGAACAGGAAATCCCACTCTATTATCTTCAGTTTCCTGCAGATTTTTTAAATATTAGAAACCTGACCCTGAAATGGAACAGACCTTCCTAGGCTCTGCATGGTGAATGAAGCTGGAAGCAAGTGTTAAACTTCTTTCAGTGTCCAGCTGAACAAAGGGCAGAAAAGACTAGACCTACAAATATTTCCTAACTGATGTTGGTGTTGTTAGCTGTACACATACTGACATAGAAGGCATACACTTATATTAAAACATATAGGCTTTGCTTTAAATATAGGACAGTATATTGGAGACTGTGTTTACATCTTGTATATCTCAGCGTGGACTATGCATATCTACAATAGCATATACTCAGCTAGTCAGATGGAAGCCAGAAAGGAGCCCTTAAAATTAGTTTTGCCTTAGCAAGCAAGGTGTTATAAAACACAAACTTACGTGTGCAACACTGTTGTGCTTCCCATATAACACTCTGAAAATGAAACTTGGATACTGCAGACAAGACTTATCTGTCGAATAGAGAGGCTCCAACTGGATGAATTTTACTTCCCCTTCCCACTCTGAATGAGATGGTGATGTGAGGAGATAGATGACCTGGTTAGAAGGGGAAAATTACCAAACTGAAGATACCTGCTGAAATATCGTCAGAGAAAATGCCTGCCAGCCTGGTTGCTGAGAGCCTGGGAACTAGATCCATGACCCAGAACCATTCTTGAGTGTTACAGGTGGCATCTTTGAAGTACATCTGAGTACCTAGAAACTGATGACATCCTGAGACACCATAAATAAGTGAGAAAACAACAGTTGTTGCAGTTTATCATCCGAAAATGTGAAAAGTAGTCTGGCAAAAAGGGAAAACGTCCTAAAAAAGTAAGAATTCATAACTGTCATGGGCTGTTCTAACAACAAGAACAGAAAAAGATTCTGGAAAAGTAAAAATTGTCCTGAAAGAACAGAAAACACCACTGTCTATTGGCCAACTCAAGTGAAAAATAGAAATCAATGGCACCTATTGCCTGTTCAAAGTGGTGGTGTCCTATGTCCTCTTATGTCTCTATGGTGTAAAAATGATCTAATTTTTATCCAAAAAGGAGCTTTTCTCTTTGAGAACTTCCTTTGCTACACATGGTGTCCCAAACTCTCCACACGATCTTCCTGTGAGATCTTAGACACTCACCAGAGACAGTTCTGGCTCTAGACTTTGTGTCACGGGTCATCTTTGAAGTGAGACTCTGTTACTCACTTGGGCCACTCTGGACCAAACTCTGGCATCATTTCAGTTTGTCCTCCCATTTCTGTGATGGTTAAGCATCCCCTCTGGGATCAGTCTGATCTCTCCTCTGGGATGGTTTGTCCCCCTTCTGAGATCTGTCTAATGTGCTCGAAACCAAAATTATTATGAACTTACATACGTATATGAAAATATATAATCAATCATAAACAAATCTGTGGTTATATTATAAATAAGTTTGCTTCACTTGTGGCAAGATGCCTCTTAGAATATGGCAGAAACTTTATTTCACCGGCAGTGATTTCATTTGCTTATGGTACTTCATGGTATCACTTTTAGAAGTGATAAACAAAGACAAAGAATAGAAAAATAATTACAAAGCACTCAACTTTATACTGCAGTCTATATATTTCATGCAAGTTTAATAGGAGAATGGAAGATAAAATGGTAGTATTTTTCCACTTCTTCTAGTAATGACTAATGATTACTCAAGACTAAGAACTAGATCAATTCAGTGAATCTTTAAGCCAGCAGAGATACTGCATCATGCAATCTCTGATAAGAAAGCCCTCAGGTAGTGTATACTGTTTATTTGCTTCTGTCCGTGAGACTACCTAGTCTAATTTCTTACTAACTCCTAGCAGACCGGATGCAGAGAAGTATGAGATCAGTAGAGATTTCTGGTAGGGAATTTTTTATTATTTTAATTTTTTTTATTTTATTCAGAATATTGACATAATTTCTTCCCCTAAAGGTGAGAATTTTAAGGCTATTAACATATCTAAACTATCAAATTAAAAAGGGTTTGGACAGCTAAGTATTTTCTGCAATCTGATTATTCCCTTTAATTTTAATGTTAATCTCTTTTTTTCCCTTTCTTTTCACACAAACACTAGTTAATTACTGTTTTGGGGAGAGAGAGAGTCAAGATCAAGCAAATTACAGCTAAAAAATATGAAGCAACTTATTCTAGTCCTTTAATAGCAATTCTAATTTGATGGAATGCTTTCTCTCTCATTCAGAGCAGATTACACAAGACCATGTGTAATGAATAGCTATAAATTCCCTTTGAATGTAAGATAAGTTTGAGAGTGTCATCGCTTTCCAGTTTGTAATAAAATATTAATTTTGATTCATTTACAGTTGTTTTGGGCAAGACAAATTACTATAGTCTAAAGGCCACATTCCTCACTTCCCTCACACTTGGCAAAAATGTTGCTGACATTTTAGCAATAACGAGTATTTGGCAACATATCTTTAGAAGGATCAAACAGTAACTTATATCCAGAGAAGTTCTCATGACAGATGTCTAACTGAAAGCTTTGTCCTGGCTAACAACATATGCTCTCATTCTCTGGTTAAATCTAGGCTAATCTAGTTAAATCTAAATATTTACAATGAGAACTTTTGGAAGACGGTCAGGATTTTAAATGATGAATGCTTCCCTGCAATGCTATGTTTTGCAAGAAATCACTCCACAGGTCTTCATATCATTTTAGCTGCTAGAAGGAAATGTTTCTGTTGGAAATGGAGGGGATTTCCTAAGTCTTCACATCACTTTTGGCTACCCAGCATGAATGAACAGATAGATATTGCTGTACAACTTACTACGTCATCAGTGACACAAATCCCACTGTTCTAAGTATTTATAGAGTATCTACCACGTAGGCCAAAACTACAACATAACTCTTTGTCAAATAGTGTCCTAGTAGTATTTATGCTGGGAAAAAAAAAAAAAAAAACAAAAAAACAAAAAAACAAAAAAACCCCCAGCAATTTCCTGCAGTTATGACTTTCAAAAATAATTTAAAAATGCCACAAACCTCTATTTTCTGAATTGGAATGAATGTTGTTAATTTTAGAATTTTTGAAGAATAAAATATAGGAAAACCTCATAGGAATCTGTCTCAAGACATCTGGTGTCCCAGGAGCCATGTTGCAGGTACTGAATTCTATGTTAGGGACACTGAAAAAACTGAGATATTGTATTCTGGCCTTTTAGTACTATGCAGCAGAACCAGTGGTCCCAGCAGGTCCCAGTAGCTAACTGGAGGACCTGGAAAGAATTCAGGCAGAGAACAGATGCAGATATGGTATGCAGATGTTTACTTAGAGACTAATCACCATTCTCCTTGTCTCAGTAAATATTTAAACACTTTCTATGAAGTAGAAGATGATCAGCAAGCAAAGCAGAGCTTATCCCAGAAGACTTCCCCTTCCTTGAATTACACAATTAGTGAATACTGCATACAGTATTCTAGATCTGAATACTAGTAGCATAATTCTAAATAGCCCCTATCAGATGGTTCCCTATCAATATATTCGTGGTGAGAAGGAAAAGAAAAGGCAGAGATGTACATCTCCTGCTCTACAAGCTTAGACCCTTTTTGCCCAGCATTGTTCTGGTGAATGTATTCAGAAAACTTCATTCAAACTTATGAATATTTTTGAGTTGCCAAAATCCATGTTTTTTAGAGAATAAAATATAACGTAAATAAGTTCCAGCTCAGTATTTAGCCTGTCACCACAAACCTCTAACTCTTCAATATTTCTCTAAATAGGTACAAGGAATATCCAGCAGAGAGGAAAGAAACAAAGAGGGGAAATGGTGGGAAATCAGAAAGAAGATCGTAGCTGGGTTTATATCTTGGTTTTTATACAAAAGCTGTCCCTTGAACAGGAAATTTAAGCCAAGCAATTCAAGAGTTCTAATTTCAGAGTTTATTGTGCACACTTATCTTATCTAAGAACTTCAGCATCGTGGAGTCATTCTGGGCAACACCACTTCCTCTGTTTTCCAGGATTTCATTATAATTGCAGGCATTTGAGTAGTGGATTTGAGGATAATATACTAGGAGGTCAAAGAGAAAGATAAACTTGAAGAAATACACTTTTGAGGCATTTGTAATACACAAAAGGATTAGGTATCTTAGTGTTGGTTAAAGTCTGGATAGCATTTTCTCATAACCTGTTGGAAGCTCTGTTTTGTTGTTTTGCTGGAGTCACAGGCTTACCACATTACTGAGTATTTCTGTTTATATCAAAGAATCTTTTTGCATCACAAACTCAGAGTAGATGGCACTACTCAGTAGTAGTGGTTAAAAGGAGTAGGAGTACATATCTTGCCTTACAACAAAAAAATTTTATAGAAGCAAGTGCTGGTTTCAAAGTGTATGATGTGGTCTGAATAGAGCTCCTTGTGATGAGGTGCCCTGTCCGAACTAGAGTCACCACACTTGTTTAATCGAGTCCAGCAGCTGCAAAGAAATTAAGAAAATCTCAAGTTCAGTTTCTGTTGATTGGGGCTCTTTAATAAACAACAAATTTCAAACATCAAGGGAAAACAGCTTTCATGTGTACACTTTGCTCTTGCAACTCTGTGGTTTTTTTCCCAGATTTTTCTCTTAAAAAAAAATGAAAGGAGGCAGTCACAACAAAAGTAACTTACTGACTGTGTAATTTAAACTGGGCAGATTTCTGGAAAAAAATAAAGAGTGCAACCCAGGTAGAGCCTTGTGTTTTTATCTGTCAAGACGAAAAATATTAGGCAACAAGCACAGAGCACATAATGTGAGTACCAGAAGTCCGTGCTGTGAGAGCTATGGGAAGGTGGCTCATATGTTTGTGAGCCAGGGTGAAGATCTAAATCAGTTTCAAGCTTAAGTAAAAGATGCCACAATGGTTGATTAACCCCAGAGACTTTACGAGCACATCTATGCTACCAATGAGTCAGAAGCATGGAGAGAAGCACTAGCAGAAAAATTTTCCAGCCCAAAGAAGAGATGGGGGGAAACTAGGAATAGAAGAGGAGGAGCAACAGAAGGTAGAAATTATCAGCAGGTCAACAGCTATGGCACCTCTGAACCTGAACTCCCTTATACAAAGAATGACACAACTGATCACATCTTGAGGAGAAGCACACTGTGTTATTTCACTTGCATTCATGCCATTTAATCTGTCTGCAGCCATTTTTGCATTTTGAATCACTTCATTCTTCCTCCTACAAATAGTGGTTTTTTGGGAGTTTATTCTACAGTATTAATCTGAAAAAAAGGTTTTTAAGACATACAGTCTTAGGAAAACCTCCCTTTAAAAGAGAGGATTACAGACCATTACTGGTTGTAATGAAATGCATGCTTGGGCAAAGGGGAGCTGTTTTGATGAGTATCCAGCAAATTTTGTAAACATTTTCTCTCGTGGGTTCCAAGGGACAGAAAGCACTTTGTCGTGATGTTCTACCAAAATTCAAAATTGTGATATATGGTAGTTTACCCTGAATAAGATCATCCCTGTTTGTTAGCAATTAGCAGAGAAAATCAGCAGTTGAAGGACAGTTTGATCACAGTTAAAGACAAAGCTAATTTTGACAGCACGCAGGATACAGAAAGCAAGTTTTAGAGAGGAGAGACTGGGTTGTCTGTTAAGATGTGAGTAGGATCTAAGTATCTGACCTTTAGTATAGTCAGTGGAGATCTAGAACTTACTGCAGTTGCACTTTCACAGGTCTCTGATGCCATTTCAAATGTCCTTGGATGACCCACCTGTTCTCAACATTCTTGTTCAGAAGGGCAGGAATTGCCTGAGGGCAGAACTGTTGTTCCTGAGCAAATGTCTCTGAAGTCTGGTGTTTCCAAAAAGGCATCAGGCATCTGTATTTAGGTAACTGAATCCTGCCCTTAATGAATTGTATTAACAACTACTCAGCTGACCAAACATGTGTTCCCCTTCTGGTGTATTGAATAGATCTTGAGACTCTTTTCTATTGAGGTCACTATTGAGTGCAAAGGATTATACATCCCCTTTATGAGTAGAAACCCAGTTACCTGCACCTATGTGAATATTGCAGACACTGTAAATAATGTTAAACAGGATTAGATATTTAGATGTAGGCAGCTTTGTCAACAGCCTAGTGCTGCATCCCCCTAGAAGGCCATGTAAACCAACTGTACAGTTCCAGCCAGTAGCTGGGTGACACATGTAATGTTTACCTCAGAATCCAAAAGATTATATTCTGGCAAGTTATTCAGTGAGAAAATTTTTCATGTTACACACTGTGCTCAGAAACTGACTTCTGTAAAAGAAAGTACAAATAAAAAGAATGAAAATACAGCTGATCCATTCAGAAAAGATTATTTTCTAAGTAATAAATCATGAATTTGGTACAAAGATGAAGTGTGCATAGCAGGGTAGTGAAGAGAAGTATTAACCTTGGATTCAGAATTCTGGGTTCACCTTCTCCATCACTGTCTCAATCTTGGGAGAGCCACTTAGTTTACTTAATTTCTCTTTTCCTTATCCTTCTGTCCTGTCTACACTTTTGCACATTTAGGCTGTAGATCCACATAGTACCGAAGTTATTCTTTTCTGTAAGCCTCACAAACAAGAGATCTTGATCTTATCTAAAGCACTTAGGTGATAATTCCTTTTTATCAGCTGGTTCTTTTATGTTTGGGACATTTGAATTACATAAAATCAACGTCAAAGTTACTTGTGGAAACTAAGTACCTGTTACCATTCGTTGCAAGTCAGAATATGTTCTAATGAACAACAAATGAAACATACAACATTTCATTCTTGCTCTGAAAAATTACAGAAGTTTCATATAGAAAAGAATAAAAGATTTGTTTCACTTAGTTCAGGTCAACGGTGTTGGCAAAAAGTATTTTTCTTTTAAAAATGTAAGCTGTAATTTAACACATATTCTCTCAGGGATCTGCATAAAGACAGAGATTAAACAACACTATTTAGGGCAATATCCCCTCATGTGTCTACCCATTTCCTTTTACACTTTTACCTGTTGTTTTCTATTCTGGAACCACTTGTGCTTAAACAACAACTAAAGGCTGAAGGAGAGGTGAGGAAATACAAACAGCTGTAATGAGGCCAAAGCACACAGCTACTGAGTTTCTGCATTTCCCTTGTGCATTTGCAGAGTCAGCTTGGTTTACCCTCTAATCATCTCTCAGCAGTGGGCCAGTGATTATAGCCATGGGGACAAGCTTCTCCTTCCCTTTTATGTACAGCTATGAACACAGAAGAAAATGGCATGAAAACAACTGGGGGAAAAAATGGCACCTCCTTGCAAGACTTAATCTGCTTTGTCTTGAAGCCTGCTGTTGGATAAACAGTTCTTCTCTGCTTCCTATCCCAAATTCTCTTCTCAACAGGCCTTGTGGGACAGAGAGTATCTTCTTCTCCGGATAAGGAATCATTCAGTGTCTGAAGGATACAGCACAAAACCCACTTTATGATGATAGTTTTTAACTGCTCTTACAGAAAAATCTGGAAGACCTACCTCCTGACCTATTTTTGGAGAGGGACTATCATGCTGTAGAAAAAATTTCATGTAATTGACACTATTTTCTGTAGGCAATGTCTGATACTTAAAACCTCTTGTTCCTCACTAGTGAGAAAAAAGGCTGTCTCCTCTGCACTGCTTAAAAGCACAATACACGTCAGCACTGCAGCACACTAAAGTATTGTACTTCTGACCAATGTAAAAAACCACCAGATGAGTTTGCCTTCTGCAATTATTTTATTTGATAATACAAATGATTCTAAAATGAAATGACTTTTATTTTGATCCAGTTAAAAAAATATGAAAATGAGTAGCAAGGCTGTGACTTTTTGTATTTGACATTAGAAAATAATGTAGGAAGCAGTAGTTGAGAGTGTTAACAGGAAAGTTAGACATGACCAATAACATCTATTCTGCTTATTTAACTCTCATTAACCAAACCAAGATAGAAATTATAAATACCATGTGTAAGAAATGTCATGCTGGATCACAGCAAAGTATGACAATCCTGTCAGTAGCAGCTGCTTAGAGCAGAGTACGTGAACCAAGGTAAGTACAGAGTGATACTCTGTGCTTTGGTTTATACTTTGGACTCAAAAGCAAAATGCCGTTGTAAGTTTCAGTTTATNATTATGCAAACCTGTTTTGCCAAAAGCCTGTTGCCCAAGATTTTTGTAACTAAGTGGTTTCAGGAAAAAAAAAAAAAAGAAAAGAAAAAAAAAGAAGAAGAAAAAAAACTCAAAAGCAAGCAGAAAGAGACAAGGGACAAACAAGAGCTGATGTTGTGATGATTAAATACAATGAAGTGTGACACATGATGAAACATCTAAGAGTGGACAGACTAAAAACTATTCCTATGGTGCAATATGGCAGAAACAGAACTTAAGAGTTTTCTTATAGTATCTGCTTAAGGCAAATGTGATTGGCCCACCTCTCAGGACTCAATACAATTTAGGATTACAATTTATAGAAACAATTTAGTTTTTACCTTCATAAAGAAATATCGAGGTTTTCCCAGAAACCAGGGACATTTTAGGCTACCATCTCATCTCATGACAATATGAACTTGCCCAAGAACCAGGTTGTCTGGATGTTCCCAGTGAGCTAATGTAGTCTGCAATGGGCTTCTCATAGTATAGAAGACGTTTTTAAGGACAGAAAAATCTCAGAATTTCCTGGATACCTTCAGAGTCTGATGAATACATGAGTGTAAGAGTAATATGCAACTGAATTACAGACTTACGCTCCAATTTCTCTTTCACATATAATATTGCCTTAAGTGAATCAATTTTTCATTTGTGTCAAAACAGAGGAGTAAAAACTTATGGACATTGGCCAACATGGAAGTAAAATTTCTTTATTATGCTAACACTTTCCAAGGAAGGCACTTCCACATAAACTCTTAAGATGCTAAGAAATAGCTGGCAGGAAGACCAGAGGACAGTCACTTTCCACAGCATAAATCTCAGCCAAATCAGAGTAACTCCTCTTGCTTATTAACTCACTGTGTTCTACATTTAGTTTAAAACAAACATTAGAAAGGCAGAGAAGAAAGTTGTGCCAGCCCTGAGATATTATCAAGACCTAATAACAACCTAATTTTCTATTCAAAACAAATGTGGTTACAGATTTCACCTGTGTTAATAAACTTTTTCATGTATAAAATAAGAAACATGCAGGCCCAATATGTTGTGTGAATACAGGTAGCAATAGTGGGTTATGTCTCATAGACACAATTCTCATACAACAGATTTTTGTTTTATTTATATATTTTGACAGATGTTTGTCATTTCCAAGCTGTATTCCTTGGATAGCTGTCCAAATCATTGTGTTTTTCATGGTTCATTGCTGAGAGCCTAAAACAACAATACGCATCGTTCAGTCCAATATGGTGGAACTGGCAATATACTTGTCTGTCATGATGGAGAAAAGTGAAGAAAATGGAACAAAGTTCTGTGTCATTGTCAAAACAATGTCTGCATTTCCCCATGAGCATACAGAGCATACAGCCCTAGACAGAAGTGCTGGAAACCGGCACTGGCGTAAAGATTTGTAGTCCTGCAAATCCCAGCTCAGCTTCTCACAAAGCCTTAAAGCACATGCAGTTTGCAGGGACTGCTGATCTTTGATTTATGTTGTTCAAGCACCCAGAGTTTTGTTTCCTGGGCTACTCAGCAGTTCTTCAGGCTTTGTAGCGCTGAGCTGGATGACATCTCTCTCCTGCTCTCAAGTAAGAATACCAGACGACAGTATTGCAGTCCAAAGGGTACTCTCGCATCCATAAGCCAGACTTTTCCTACTTGCACCGTACACAAGTGTGGCGATGGATGAATCTCTTCAAAGCATATGTGAGAAGGAGAGCACTTCCATGCTGCCAGGCTCTGAGTGCAGCCTGTGGCTCTGCCATCCTTCCCTGCTCCTTGGAGACAGGTTGCCCCTGCTCCAGACAGTGCTGCTGCAGCCCAACTGGGTAACCTGGGGTCACAGAAAGAGCTGGGAGTTCACTGGGGCAACTTCACAGCTCCTTGGGAGTTATCCTTCACAGTTATCTTGGGAACTGCACTTGTGACCAGATACTCAGTCTTGGTCCTTGTCTGAGCTACATCACAGTCTGTGCCCAACCTTGTACCTGCTCTCCGTCACCTACTGCATCTGCTGAACTTCACATCTGACTCATCACTGTGGTTTTGACAGGTGCAAGGCCGGGGGCTGGCCATGGTCACCATTCCTGTCACATCCCTGCCCCTCACTGGGTACTGTTGAACAGACCCTTACTGGGGAGACCACAGCCCTGTAGCCATCCTTGGATGTCACCCTTGTGGCCATCCTTGGATCCCAGCTCCCTCTCATGAGGCAGCCATCCATGGTAGCACCCTGACATGCTCAGAGGTGAATAGTCAGACTACAGAGAGATACCAGGGTTAATTTCTCTCTTCTGCCCTTGGAGCACATCATTCCACTCTTGAGAAATCAGAAAGAAGTGTGAGCTTGATAAGGTTTGACAGAGAGTCCAATAAAGAATAAATCTTCAAACAAATTAACTGGGAACTCCCTGAGAAGAAGAAAATTGAGAAAATTTATTCCCCTGCTCTGAAGATCAATTGAGCATTTGGTGTTAAGCAGTTAATGGACAAGGAGATAGACTTTCCTTGAGTTCCTCTGTGTGGTTTAGCATCTTTCACACTTACCTCCTGAGGACTTTGTATACTGTGGCAGTGGGGACATTGGGAAAGTCTGTATCTCCTCAGTTCAAGGAAGACCTTATATCTGTTCTGTTACCCTCAAGAAAATTATAGAACTAGTTGATTGTGAGAAAGGAAGAGAGGACAAGACTAATGAGCCTCAGAGAGGATCAGAGTTGAAGGAGTCCTCTTTGCGTAAGGATTTCCTCATCACCAGAGGGAGATGAGAGTGCTGCTTTTGGGTAAATTTCCTTACAGTCTCCAAACTGTTCCGAAACACAGTGTAAGACCCAACTCCTTCCACATGTACTTGTCCTATACACAGAGCCTGTGTATCTGGTAACTGCCTATTTGGGATCTTGGTATTGTAGTGCTTACTGCTGCAGTCAGTAATTAAGCCCTATTTTTGGTTTCATATCCTTATTTCTGACTTAATAACATAGTGTCTGAGTGAGGGCATGACCACAAATCATTAATATGGTATCCTTATCCTCTCTTTGTCAAATGGATGTGAATTCCAAGAAGAGAATTTGGAGTTCTTACTTCAATAATGAATAAAGAGAGGCTCTTGCTATTCTACCCTCAGGGAGGAGCCCAGTGCCTGGGTTGGAGCTGCCCCAGTGCCCCAGGTTGTTGCTCCTGGCTGAGGGGCCTGCCTGCCAGGCCCTGCCCCGTTGTCCTGGGAGGATCCCACAGCTCTCAGGGAGATCGTAGCCCCATGGGGCCCTGTGAGGCATTTGCCTAATGTGATGTCAAACACCTGGGAGAGTTTCTTCTCCCCAAAACATTAAAAAAAAAAAAAAATAGAAATTATACTACAATCTAGGTTATAACTGATGCTGTTCAAATCTGAGACAGACAAATTTTGCCCTTTGCCTCCTATACAGAAACCATACTTTGTATGTAGAGACAGTTCAGAAATTTCTTAGTTGTCTGAAATTTACCCATATTAGATTGCTGCTCTATTTTTAGGATTGCATCTGGTTAATGGAGTGGATTGCACTTTATAGCACAAAAGTAAGGAGAACCAAAATAAACGTGTGCATTAGGCCATTACATCCCTCTCTTTTCAGTTCCCACACTGTGATGGCCCCAGTATGAGGAAATTAATCAAATTTTCAGTACTGCAGAGAATGCCAATGCAAATCATAAGGGGGAAATGACCTGTGAGATTACCTAGTCTGCTTCCCTACCACTGCAACATCATTAGCATGAACATGTTTTATTCATACTGTCTCCAGACTCAGACAATATCCTATATCCCGATTTCCTAATATTTTAAACAATGGAAACTATACCCCTCTGGGGAATAATTGAGCTTAAGTGGCCTTCATTATAAATTTTGAACAATTAAATAAGTTTTATTTTGCCCACACTACTATTAAAAGTAAAAAAGTCTATTTTGAATGAGAAAAAAATACCTTAAATGAACAGTAAAGTTGTTTGGCTTTTCTTTCTGCAGATTTGGACAAAACTCTGAAGAGAAAAAAACACGAATAATTCAGCATGAATAAGAGCTTAGGTTGGATTTTATAATCTTTCTGGCTCATCAGAAATTCAGTAAGTGACCACAGTGTACAATTTTTCAGGTGTTTGTTTTTTGAAAACTTTTTATTCAATGATCAGAAACTGCAACATGCTTTGGCGCTGTAAGAAGCAAAATCTGTAAGTTTACAGAGGTATCCATGAAGTAAAGCTGAGTCTGGATAATCTTTCCTCTTGCAGTGCATTTGAAGAAAAGAAAATTAAATTTGAATGTTTACATGGAGTTTGCTAACATGTCTATCAGAAAAAATATTTTTTACTTGTAAGCTGAGTAAATGTAATATGGTATCACCGAAATACAATAAAACCCCACAATGCATTTTATAGTCACTGTTTAGAGCAGAACCACATGTTAAGTATTTACATGGGAGTCTACAATAGTTCCTGGGCTGAAAGTGTTTATTAGGTACAACTGGCTTGATTCTGCTTTCTTTGCATCTTGTGTAGTCATTTACACCTGTGCAATGATGCATTCCACTTCACATTATGTGCTTTTTTATGAGCTCTGGCAGCAAAAAGGGGTCATAAAGTCAGTCAATATAATCATTGAGGAATACTTTCAGTCTCCGCATGGTGTGCAATCAGCTTAAAGGTCTTTTATCACTCCTCTTCATAAGCCTGTAAATACAAACCATAAATCTATAATTACAGAAAGGAGAGGTTGACTGTAATATTGAGCTATGTGAAGCAGTTGAAAACTGGACCCACTGAATGGAACAAAAGGTCTAGCTCAGATCTCCCGACTGCATTTTCCTGCTGCTTCCATGTTATGAAAGTTGCCAAGATTCTGTTATGTTCGGGAAAGATAAGGCGATGAGTGAGGCTGCAGATAATCTTTACTCCTAAAGACTTGCTGAGCCAGATCATTCCCATACAGGAGAACTTCATATATAACCTTCACATTATTCCAGTAAAGTTTTACTCCTTTAAAGCCTCTGGCTCAGTTTTCTAGAGTTCTTATCTTTGCTTTTCTTGCCATCTTTAGAAATTCTGTGTAGTTTTTAAGGGTATCTTAGAGTAATTTGCAATCCCAGAATTATGAAACAGAATCCCTTTTAATACTTTACCTTCAAAAGGTTTTATTTAATTAAAATTTCTTGAGAAAAAAAAATTGATTTAATTATTTTATTTATATAGGAAACACCATCAAAAGTACCCAGTACCTTGTATCACACGATAAAAGGGAATGTCACAGCTGAGAAACAGACCAGTCACATATTTTGACTATAAATGCAATGACAATTAATGAATTATTTTTCAAATCATGATACTTCAACTCATCAAAAATTCACCAGGCAGACTGGTTGTTGGAGTTGCTGATTGCAAGCTATTTTGCACTCCTAACTGAAACTTGACTTTAATCAACTTTTAAGTAGGGGGAGGAAAAAAAGAAGGCAAGCATCATAAGCATTGTCTACTTTCACAAAAAGATAGAAGATAAATGTGGAAAAGTTTAGAACACTTTTATCTTCCATATATTCATATATCTGTCTTCTGTCTGTCTCTCTTCCATCTCTAAGTAAACCTATATGATAAATCTCTCACTGTAGAACATGAGCCTACATTATTGCAGATATAATGTGAATAAATACTCTGAATCCTGCCATGTCCTTTCATTTGAGTTCAATCTTTTCTGTGTCCACAAAAAAATAAAAAAAACAAGACTAAGGGTCAGGAACTATTGGGTTGGGATTTCTGTTGTTTTAGGAGGAAGAATTTCACTAAGAAATATTTTGCCTAACAGGGAGTATTGGAGACAGACAAGGAACCTAAAGATCATAACAAAATGCCCTGGTTTTTATTGGAATACACTTAATTTTCTTTATAGTAGCTCATATGGTTCATTGCTTTGGATTTGTGGTCAAAACAGTGTTGATAAGAGAGGGAAGTTCTCCTTACTGCTGAGCAGTACTTGCACAGAGTCAAGGTCTTTTCTGCTTCTCACCCCACCCCACCAGTGAGCAGCTGGGGATGCAGAAGGAGCTGGGAGGGTACACAGCCAGGACAGCTGATCTCAACTGACCCAAGGGATACCCCTCACCATTGGGTGTCATGCTCAGCGTATAAAGCTGTGTGAAGAAGGAGGAAAGGGAGGATGTTTGCCGTGATGGCGTTAGTCTTCCCGTGTCACCATTGCACCCAGTTTGGAGTTCAGCTTTCCTGGGCATGGCTAAACACCTGCCTGCTGATGGAAGAAATGAATGAATTCTTTGTTCTGCTCTGCTTGTGCATGTGGCTTTTGCTTTACCTGTTAAACAGTCTTAATGTGTGAGTTTTCTCATTTTTGGCCTTTTGATTCTCTCTTCCATCCCAGTAGGGGAGAAGTGAGCAAGCAGATGGGTGAGCTGTCCACTGGGGTTAAACCGTGACTCAAGCAATGAAGAAAAACTTTTTAATCTTAAAAATTACTGCAAGAAATCCTTGATAGTGCTAAATGTACTGGCAGACAGTAATTTTTTTCCTAATTTTTACTAAAATAAAAAGACATGGAAAAAATATTGTTGCCTCTTAAGATGAAGGGGTATACACCCACTAGAAGTATAAACAATAAGTCCTCTAGAGGAAAATTGCCTTAATTTGTGCTTGCTTTATATTGACAGATTTACTGCCCCCCACCATGCCAAAATGGGATGTTAAAAGTATCCATTTGGAATTGCATACAAAACAAATGTGGGCTGGAAGATATACATAAGATTTTAATGTCATAACATTATTATTAACTATGATGTTTCTGTTTCTTCTGGATCTCCTGCCGCATCTGCCATAACTTGTCTCATCTCCTGAAAGTCCCAAAAACTTTCCCCAAAAATCAAACAAATATATGCCCTTGACAGAAACCAGGTCTCCAGTAAGTTAGGATGTAGCCATGTGAAATTACTTCACCTTTCCACATAGCGAAGATAAAAGATAATAATTTAAAAATGGCAAAAAGTGGGTCTTATTTTCTGTTTTCAACCATCTTTCAATACTAATTCAAGACTAATATTTGGTACATGCAGAAGGCTGTAAGTATCTAGAATGGAGGCTTCAGTTTTGTCTCTTCCCAGTCTCAGGGCTATTTACATCCCCAAAAACATTCTGTGCAAAATTCTATTTTCTTGACTGTCTTTTTATGTGATAATTGAAAGAATATGGGATTGTTCTGTAACAGCATTTCTCTTTCAAATTATGTATGTGTCTTTTCTGGAACAAGAACTTTGCAACTGAGCCAAAGAGTTTTTTGAGAAGGAGAAAAAAGTCACTGTAGTGATTATAGGAAGGCATCAGAAACTTCTCAGAAGTGATATTATGACACAGTGGGCCAGTGCTGGAGGAAGACTTGCATTGTGAAATAATTCATGAAGTGTACATGATGAAATGATTTCAAGAAGAGATGGGTGGCAAGGAAAAGAAATCTCAGGACTCTGTAACTAATTTGACAATGTACTGTAACAATTTACAAAAACGTTGAGAAACTAACATAAAAGGAAGATTCTGGACCTATATGGCAGTGAGTTGTAGACTCACACATTTTTTCCTTATGTGGTAGATTAGATCACTGATTTTGCCTGTAATTGCTCAGTCAGGAGTGGAGCAATTCAGGTATTGTGCTCTGTGCTACTCGCTGAGTATAAATGCAAAGGAGTTTTGGATGACAATGAGGACGCTTTAAATAAGTTTCTCCCACTTCAAGGGAACAGACAAGAGACCATAGACAGTCCATGAGTCTTGAGGTAGAGTTGGGATGAAACACTAGAACAGAACTCTTCAAAGACTCGAACGAGCTTCAACTCCTTTTGCCAGTGGCCCTACACTGTTTGTCTTGAAGTGTATGTAACTTCAGTGTGTTACAGGACAGTGGAAACACTTCTGAACTCCTAGACTGGATCAGTCTAACAAGTTTCATTCCTTCATAGTCTAAGACATTAAGTATGACCTCCTATTTGCACCGAGGTCTCATGCTGAGCTGAAATCAAAGCACAGGTGAACTGTATATGTAGGTCAGGATCTGGAAAACCCAAAGGTAGCTCAGAAATGTAAAGGTTTTTTTCAGGGGTGAAGATCATAATAAATAATTACTTAATGATTAGCTTCCCAGCTATATTTTGTTCATAAATACTATCTGATGGGATTCAGTTATTTCTACAAAACTAAATGCAGGTAGCCATTCTCAGGTTCAAGGAAAGGTTATTTTGCAATGGTCCAATAATTTATGCTCCAATACTATTTTTTGCTGCACTCATTTTCTTAGAACAAAGGCTGTGTTTTATTGGTCTGTCTTCTGAGGAAAGTGGAATCTGTTTCACTTGAGAAGTTAATGGAAAAAAATACAAATTTTCCCCAAGCTGCCAAAAATTCTGATATAATAAAAGTAATAAAACTATAGTTAAGGGTGTTATGTCTGTGCACAGTTTTCAAGCCATAAAGCACTTTTGATAACGCTTAGGTACAATATTAATTTTTCTTTCATCTTCTGCTCTCCAAGTATACTAAGTCAATCCCCTTAAATCAGTGCAATCCTTGTTTATTTAACTAAAAAAAAATAATATATCTGGAAGAAATTCTTCCCCAAGAAACATTAACTCTGCTCACCCTAAAATTTTTTTGCAGTAATTAGTTTCCAATTTTGGCAACAAAAACTGTATTTTAAGGTAATAACATATGACTGAATACAGATCATGAAAACTGATTATACTCGAGTGTTGTGGTTTGTTTCTTTTTTTTCCCAGTTGCTGTTTGAATAGCCAACAGATACTGAATTCACTCTGTCTTGGCCAGTTCATGTTGAAAGGTCATCAGGAAACTGTTCGCTTTGCATCTGATGGGTTAGCTGTGGTACGAAGGCTGTTACGGATAATTCGTATGCAACTCAGAAAAGAATAAAAAATGAGACTGTCTATGCACCATAGGACTTACTGATCATCCCTGATCTATAAACAAATATACAAAGAATTTTCAGTGTCTTTGCTGTGAGATAGTAAAAGCACATCCCCAAACAGTTACGAGAAACTCTATTCACACCAGCCTCTAGTGCGTACTTTCTCTGTCTACATTCCACACAGCTGGTGCTACTAGTACTTCTACTCCATTGGGCTTCCCAGAAAACCTGGGAAGATCTCTTCCACTCATGGAATAAAAATAATTAAATTGTTCTTACAAAAGGAAGCTAAAGTAGGCTTCCTTGCCCCAATGACAGTGACAAAAGAGACAAAAGGGTGAACTTGTCTGCCAGGAACAGATGATGTCTCTGGCTCTCATGACCGCAACTTGCTTCTAAGCTGCCTAATGCTTCACAAGTGACTGTTTTAAATTCAAGAATTCCTGTTATAGCTGGACTGAGCATATAGTTTGACTTTACTAAATTAAACTTTAACATTAAAACATACCAAGGGAGTATACTTGGACTCAAGTGAGTGAAACAACCATTTTTAGCACCTATTCCTTCTATAAGCCAGCTGTTGCTGGAAAGGACTTCACACAGCTGCCCCTGAATTTTTTCCTTTTGCATATAGACCAGAAAACTCATACTTAACAGTGGGAAAAAAAGGGAACAAAACGAAGATTGTTGCAACAGTACACCCTGAAAGTAGGAGTTACTAATTTGAACTAGATGGTAAAATACTTCCTTTTGTAGCGAAAGCTTTGAGGAGTTGAAAATATCCTCAAAGTCTACATTTCAATGAGCCTAAGGATCTGTGAGGGTTTTTTTCTTGAAAACGCTTTGAAGTCCTTCTCAGAACAGCAAATAGCTCAGTGAAAAAGACAAGCATCTGAGATGCAGGAGGCACTCTTTGGAATTCTTGAATTCAAACCAAAGACAGAAACTTCAGTTTTATGTATGTTGCAAAGTATCTTGACCCCCATATTTTAGTTACTTGGGACAGTTACCTCCTCACCTTTCTGCTGAGACCAGAATAGTATCCTACGAGTACGAAGATTGAGCCTTATAAAAAATATTGAAAAGCATTATGAGCATGAGACAGTGAAAGAAGAATGTGGCAACTACGTTAAAGAAAAAAGCATATGGGAGGTCCATACTGATTTAATTTCAGCTTTATAACCAAAGCAAATGAAAAGGGAATAATGGTATGATGAGTGAAGGCTGTTGGTATAATGTCAAATTTCTAAGAAATGTAAACAAAAGTTAGTCTGCAGTTACAGGAGACTGTCAATATATCATAAAACATCATCATGATAGCTCTCAGCTCTCTCTCTGCAGCTTTCCCATCAATGCTGAAAAAAAGCTGAGAAAAGTCAGGCTCCAATTTAAGCCTTTTTAGACAAGGAAATAGAACATCAGGTTTAGAAGAAAACAAAGGAGTGCTGATATCCAATATGCAATCTGCTCAAGAGACTCATGTGATAACCAGCACTTGTTCTTGCAAGATTTTGGCAAATCTGTACTCAGTATAATTACTCAAGAGTGGATCCAGCATCACCCCCCCCAAACACTGAACTTTACATTTACATGACTAAATTACAAGGGGGAGAAGAACATCTATTAGTTTAATTTCATATATATATTACTACAGAAAAAGATTTATTAAAAAAATTATGCTAGACATAAGTACTTTCTTTTGCAGCTGTGTCAGACACATAGGCATGCTGTTTTTCCTAGGGCTGTCTGTTTCAGATTTTTAAAAATCATTTACCTCAAGCTTCATATTAATTGACATCAGCTGAACAGTTAAACCATTTGTAGGAATGTAGTAATGATAAATTCTGAGTATTTTAATTTATATTGCTTTTCAGAAGGAAGGAAGAAAAGAAGAAAAGAAGAAGAAAAGAAGACAAGAAGAAAAGAAATAAAAACATGTCCCTGAGTAAATAATGAGTGAGAAAATATTCTCTATTTCTGGCAGTTTATAATACTTTTCAATGTTCATCAAGTATAGAAAAGTATTGTGAATTTAGGTCTAATATTCAATATATATTCCAGGAGGAAAGATCCGTTTCGAAAAACTGCGAATGAAGTTTCAGTAAAAGCATTTTTAAAAATATTGTAATTCAGCAAAAGCTAATCAGTGATTCAACCTCAGCTCATTGCCAATAACTGCATTTTACGTCAAAAAATGGTACTCTAGTTGCTCCTCACTGAAATCAAATCTCTGCCACTTGTGTTGTTAAAGCACATTTTATTTCTCACATAGGTGAGAATTTTGGCTAAAATGCCATTTTAAAGTACATTGTACTGTGACTAGAAGCAGTAGAAAAAACAATGTAGCACAATGAGAGTTTGTGGATGAATTTGTCTCCTGGTCATTAACAGTTCTCTGACAGACCTCTGGCTCCTGCAGTGTTTGAAGATTCATTAAAGTTTTTTGTTCCTTGTACTGGTTATTCTTTATGATCACTTTTTAGCCCTTTTTTTGTATTTTCATATTTCATCTCCCAAATGTATGATTATTTCTATTTTCTACAGTTTTACAGGGCTTCAGCTTCAGAAACAATGTCATTTTACTTCTAAGAAACTTTTCCCTTACTCTGCTGTTCAGTCCTGCCAGCTTTTTGCTCTTTCTAGGACTATCACCTGGTATATTTTGACCTCCTGGTTTTAGCATGATATCCTTAATTGTGTTTGTATATCTTACAAAGGTACCAAGGCTACTTTTTTTTAACCTCATTTTAACAGGTTTCTTATGTCAATCTCCTTCTTACTGCTAAGCAAGCACAAGTTCATTAGATTTTTTTTGCCTTTTGGAACCTGTGAGATTGTCAAATCAATGTAATTGCAACCTCTTCAGCTGTAGAATTTTGAACAGGACCCTGGGTGCTCCTGATAACTGGTCAAACGTTTGTATCTTTTTCAATGGGATACAGGCTGATTAGAGCTTGAAACTTGATGACATCCAGGAATATGTTCTTTATACTGCAGCCACATGGGATATTTTCCCAGTCCACATGGGTTTCCATAGCACTTTCTGGTTTCAGTTCTTTTATTCTCTCTGTATTGCAGTAATTATTGCCATTTGTATGTGTAGCTGATAATTAGAAACTTAAATTATATTTTTCCTGTCATGTGAACTACTGAGCATGCCCTATGTTTTCTTTTTTTTATCTAGGTGTAAACAACATGGTCTACTAATCATGAATTTCCAAACCATGTACTTTTCTGCGTCTGCCATTTTACTTCTCACTTTAAAGCATACTGGTGATCCTCTTGGTTTTAAGTGCTAGTGGTGTGGCTCAGATGCAGTCTGCTCTTTCTGTGCAGAGAGAAATTTATATAATAGGTGAACTCGACTGACTAATAGACTGACACATTCAAAGGATAACAGGCAGAGAGAGCAACCAGGCTGGTGAAGGGACTTGAGCACAAGTCCTATGAGGAGAGGCTGAGGGAGCTGGGGTTGTTTAGCCTGGAGAAGAGAAGGCTCAGGGGAGACCTCATCGCTCTCTACAACTATCTGAAGGGAGGTTGTAGCCAGGTGGGGGTTGGTCTCTTCTCTCAGGCAACCAGCCGTAAGACAAGAGGGCATGGCCTTAAGCTGTGCCAGGGGAGGTTTAGGTTAGATATCAGAAAGAAATTCTTTACAGAGAGAGTAATCAGCCATTGGAATGGGCTGCCCAGGGAAGTGGTGGATTCTCCATCCCTGGGGGTTTTCAAGACGAGGCTGGACGTGGCACTTAATGCCATAGTCTAGTAACCACAGTGGGGTTGGATCAAGGGTTGGACTTGATGATCTCCAAGGTCCTTTCCAACCTGTCTGATTCTATGATTCTATGATAATAAGGAAAAAAGAGCCATGCATGGAGATATCAGTATACTGATCATACAAGATTTGCTTCCATACAGAAAAAGATGGCAATCAAAAAATTTAAATCCAGACTCTGATAGATAATTCAGATTGTGAAGTTTGTCTGTATTTTTGATGTCTTCTCTAAGAAAGGAAGCCTAGTTATTTTGAAAATATGTTTCCAAGCTGACTTGCCAAATACTGTGTTCTCTTAATGCAAAAGAGGATGGAACAAGGTATAAAATACTACAAAACAGGCTAGTTCTGTTTGATTTTCAACTTTCTTATAGTTTCCCACAGTCATTTTGGGAGGGTTAGTATCATGCTCTGGCATAATATTCTGTATGAAATGCACCTGTTCCAAACAGAAAACAAAAATATTACCTGTCTAATCACAGACATATGTGCAAACATCCACCTGTCTGTGTACACATAACACTTGTACACGTTGGGTTCTACAGCCTCTAAATGTCTTAGTGGATCTTTCCTACAGTATTTGATGCAAAATTTTTGAATCTTCTTCTGAATAATGAAAATCAAAATAATGATTAAATTATAAGAAGAGAAGATCTATATTTTATGTTAATAAATAACTTGTCAATTTGTGACTAATCATTAGAAAAGCATCTCAGGTAAAGGGTGAGACACTGATGTAACTATTGCTATCCTATAAGACGTATTCACTTGAAACTGGACCACATTTACAGAAACAATCATTGCTTCACAGAGAACTAGCAAGAAACCTGGTTATTCACCAAAGTATTATTACAAGAAATGGAACTCTTTCACGAAGCATCAAACAATGAAATATCCTGTTTGTGTTAACATATATAAAAAAAAAAAAAAGAAAGAAAAAGAAGAAGTAGCAGCCTGTATTTAAAATTAATTATTTTTCTTCAGTTTTCTGATGAAGCTGACTTGTACCATTATCAGCTCTCCAAAATGACACTATGCCTTGAATATTTTCTGCTGGCTTTCACTGTGGAAAATAAACACTAGAAATTAAAAGATACTTTGAAGCTAATACCGGCATTTCATTTTTCAGTTGCAGAACATATGTTTTTTGTTCATGTTGTTCATGCTCGATGACTGCTGACAGGTTATTCAATTCTTGATATTCTATTGCATTTTGATGATGTCATAGGTCTTGCGGTCTTTGAAGCTTACATTCATTGAAGGCATATTATCAGCCACACTCCTAATACACTCAGAATAGATGGAAATCCCCTATTTTTACAGAAATGAGATGGGACACTGTAAGCATCCAGGCTAGCATAAAATATCAAGATGCTGAAAGGCAAACAAAGTCTCACTTAATCTTCATGGATTGCAAGTTCTCTAAATGGAAATATTTTCACTATTCAAATGAAGATTCCTTTAAATACTTTCTGAAATTAAATGAATTTTACTTAAGAAAGGGAAAAAAGGTTTAATTTTGCTATTGAGAATTCAGACACAAAGAAAAATATTTGCCACACTTTAAATAACTTAAGTTCATATAAACTGGCCATGAACTGTCATCTTAGACACAAAAGATTTCATTCTTCTGTGTGTGCAGTTTCATAGTAACAGCTTTGCTTACAAAATGTATTCAGAGCTTAGTACAATAGAAATTTGAATAGAAAGAATGTGAATGGCTTAAAATATGCATCTAGAGTCTGTTGAGAGACATCATGGGTGGCAACGTTTTTGATTTCTGTCACTGCAGCTATGATAGGTACCAGTTTGTGAAGGCATGACAGCAGAAAATAATGAAATGTGCAGAATGTCTCTTCACCTTGTGCATGTAGGCATGGATGTATCCTACTCTGACTGTCCCTACTCCTCGCATACTACTGAGCTTTGAAGGAAAAGTTCAAGTCTGTGGAAGGCTAGGAGAAATGTCTTTTTGCTTTCTAATTGCTGAGACAGTCCTCCTGCTATGCAGTACCTTTAAAATCCCTCTACACACTGACAGTCTTGTGAGTTGAGGAAGAAAACTTCACTTGGATCTTATATGTCTTACAAAGAAAACAAATACTCCTAAAGGAAACAGAGGGAAAAAAAGTCAGGAAATGTTGTTTTGCATACAGAAAAAAATTTATGGAACACCTGTGTTATTATTAACTCTCTTTTTGCTTCTGTGCTATGGTAGCAAACTTGTGATGAGCTTGCTACTGTGATGGAAATAAGAACTCTGAGAAGACTTTTATTGCTATGTTATCTATGCAGATCATAGCAATATGAGCAGTTATAGATTTCTAATGACACTGATAGTTTTATACACAGTTAAACAAAGGTTAGGAACAGTAGTGAACTCTGAATCATCCACCAGGGCTTTGACTCCAATGTGTCCATCGAGAAGACGATCAACAAACTGCTGAAAACTGAGCCAGTGGCTCAAGACAAGCACCTGAGTACATTGATGAACTTTTCCCAGAAAGTGATTGGGAACCAGGGGTTGTTGACCAGTCATGTAATACATGTCATACTTTAAGGAATAATCTTCCTCTCCTCACCCTCCTTATTCATATTTGTGTCTATAATTCACTGAAGTTGTAGCCAGTGGGCATGAGTTAGAAGTTCAAGAATGGTTTTCACGTGTATGTGTAAATCATCATCAAATAAAATGAAAACCCAAAATTAAAACATTTCTGAAAGACTAGGTAGGAGCCAAATACTTAAAGTGAAGATGGAGAAAATGCACAAAATGCATTTTTTAAATAAAAGTTGGGTAGAGGAATAAAATCACACTTTGATGAGATCTAATCATGAAAACGAGAGTTGTGGTATGAGGCAATTTACCATAAAGAGGCAGTAGTCATATACTTTTTGACAAACATATAATAAGCACAACTGATGTGTTCAACATATCAGTGACTGCCAACTTTTGTGTGCATATAGAGATACATGTAACCATAATAAGGCAGAGCTCAAATACATGTCTACAACTGCAGAAATTAGAACAATGTTTCAACTGTGCTTTTATGGTATGTGTGTGCTGCCCCAATTTTTTCTTTTTTTAAAGTCTGATTTCACTATCACAGAAATACATCCATATTTGCAGAAATTTATTTTGAATATTTTGGAATTTTGTGGATTATGCATACATAATTATATGAAGAATGCTGCAACTATAACAAGATTGGATGAGTGAAGTTTGCTACAAACTTTTCTAACTTTCATCTCCTCAAACCAGATGTTAACTGTTCAAGCATTTGGGAAAAAATGGATATCTTCATGGTCTAATGTTTTGGGTTTTTTCTTTCCAAAGTTCATGCTTATATGTGTTCGGGAAAGAAGCCACCCTTTACATGATGATTTACCTAAATTTCTCTGCAAAGTAAAACAAAAAAAAAGTGCTTTTTGAGATAAACAAAAAACCTTTTGAAGCAAAATGCTTAGAATATACCCTATGTGACAACCATTTTTATTTTGTAAATTCAACAATTTTTCAATCGTTCAGTCACAACAGAATTCTGAACACCATAGTTTTAAAACAAGCATTAAGGATGTTTCTGAGAGTGTCTTAAGGAGAAATACTGACACCTGAAAAACAAGTCATTGAGCTTTAAAACATGTTGTCACCGGGATGAGTTTGTTGTTGTTGTTGAAAAATGTTGGCTTTATTGGAATAACAAAGCAAAAAGAGAAAAATCATCCCAAAAAGGTTGAGGAACATCTATATATCTTTTAGGTCAATCAATACTTAACAATATATTTGGGTTTAGGGAGAAGTGAAAATTTCAGAAACTCTGGAAGTGCTGTGCATTTTAAAGATTAATGTAAAAAAAGACATTGAAAAAGTGCAAAAATCCTCCTTCATAGTCATGGAACTGCACCTCAGCTACGTTATGTTGCTCTCCTTTCAGGCCTAATATTTCTGGTGTGAAATACATATAGATATACTCCACTGTAAGGCTGTAGATCAGACCTATCATGAGGCTCTGAGATGATTTTACACAGAATCTCCTGCTTTATTCTCCTACACATGCAGTAAACTCTCACTGAGTTCTTTTGAAATCCAAACTGCTTCAAATGCATTCACCATAAAAATGGAGCTACCTTATATAATTCTTGGCCTGGCCTCTAATGTATTGAAAACAAAATACTTCATCTTTTCTTGGCAGAATTGGTGATTATCTAGGCAGACACCCAAAACTTCACTTTGCTTGGGTTAGTTTTTCCTGTTTCCATTTTTAAACAATGTAAATTCAGTAGCTAGAGTTATTGGAATTACTTACAAACGAACACAGAATTTTTTTTAATTATAGTAACAAAAACAACAACAACAACAACTAATCTTATGTTAGAAAACTTAGAGTAGTATGAGGATTTCTATGACGGTAAGAGTAAAACAATGGTGAATGTGTAGGTTTGGACACAAAACCCCAACATATTTCAATTTTTAGTTAACCAGCTCCAGAGAAGTGCACAGAAATTGAAAATACCAATAATACCAGATGTTAATGAGTGCTGAGACCTATAGACAAAAATGTAATTAGACCACTGTTAACGAACTGCAACCTCAGGTCTCACACAATCCTCCAAGTCCCTTGGAATAATATAGATGACATGCTAGGAAGGGATATGGTAGGATAAACTAGTTTTTGGATGTGGCCCATACTCCACCTGGGACTCATTCTGCTTACACCAGGGACCTCCCAGGGTCTTAGAGACCTATTTGTGTTTCAATTAGAGATTCCCACCTGTTGTGTTCTCATCTTATTTTGAATGAGAGCTTTTCTAAGGTGCTTTTCATAGAGAAAGTGAGATTTCAAGAGGAAAACAATAAGAAAGGAGCTTGTAAGGGATAAAAAGAGGTCTAACACTGTTACCTTTCAACAGTGGCCATTGTGTACCAGAATATTTAGGAGAACACAACAGAGAATAAAGTTATAAGGCTCTAAAAGGGATGCTCAGACACAACAATCAGAAACCTTGGTATCCTTGCAAGTTGTAGAGAACCTAGCCTGCCTCTTCTAGCCAAACTGTTGCCAGATGTAGAGAACGCAATTACTAAACACATCTTCTCTACACATTGGCTGATTTCTCTGCAGGATTCCTGTTGCTTATATAAAAGCTCCACCACCACTGAGGGAATAAGAGGGACCTGAACAAGCCGGGAAAAGGTTTTTACAATGAGGGTGGTGAAACACTGACAGGGGTTGCCCAGAGAGATGGATGTCCTATCCCTGGAAATATTCAAGGTCAGGTCAGGTAGAGCTCTGAGCAACCTGATGTAGTTTAAAATGTTCCTGCTCATTCTGGGGGCCTTGGATTAGTTGGCCTTTCAAAGGTCCCTTCCAACCCAAACTGTTGTATGATTCCAAGTCTAGAAAACCAACTAACTGGTAAATCAACAGTAGTACATTAATTTATTCAAACCCGGAAAGTTAAACATGTATTTTCTGTTTCATCTATTGTATATTAAAACAAAAAAAAAAAAAAAAAAGGAAAAATTCAGATATACAGAGCAATATGCTTTTTAACTGAAAAGAATTATTAATGTTTATGCACACTGTCAATTCAGTTTGCTTTTGACTAACAAATATGGTCAACAATATTACAGAAGTTAGAAAGAAACCTGATGCAAATACAGAGAAGCTGCTGAGATTCTTTTTCTAATGACTTTAAAGGACTGGGATACACTGAGTGACTCTGATTAAGAACCCTGGCACTGTTGTGATGGAGGAATCCTCCAACAGCTGTAGCCAGATAACCTGGCTGTTGCTGATGATTTAAGTGCCACAATGCCCATCTCCATGCTATACTTCTAAGTTGGATGTCTGTGTGTTTGGCCACTCTCTAACCTGCTTCTGAAGTGTACTGGGATTGTCTATCAAGTTGGAGGTTCAGTCAACACCCTGACAACATCAACCAGCAGCACCTGAGGAAAATAACAAAAAAGTCCGTCTTTCTCCTTCCATTTTTACCCTGTTCCTTTGCTCCTATCTCAATCGGAAAAAGCAAGGAGCAGAAGGATGGAGGCTGTCAATATATCCCAATTTATTACCACACCCTTGGTCATACTGGATTCAAGACCTGCAGAATGTCCACATGGTCACAGAAAACGAAACTAATCTGGGTAGATTCACAGGAAGCTGTACTTTCCACTGGTAGCTTTTACTGACGTTTTCTATAGCAGACTGAAACCATTAAGGAAACATATAAACCCCTGAAAAACAGAAAGTGATTCTGAGACTTCCAGCTCTAAGTTGCATTAGAGCTTTTTCAAATGACACATTTTCTAGTTGCCAATTTCAAGTGATATGGTTATTATATTTTTCTCAAAATAAGCATCAAGTTCTTTGAGGATTTAGAAAATGTTGTGATCATGGAGAAACCACCCTGTTGGGGCTGTCCCCATTGTACTGTACTTTCTGAACTAAGGCTTTCATCCATTTTCCTCCACACTGGACATTTCTGGATTGCGTCTTCACTCAACAACTATGGATGCTCTGTGAGAAGTCCATGAGCCTTCAAGGAGCTACAAATGAACAGCTGAGCTGAGCTGGAGAGACTGAGACTGTTGGAGGGAAAAAGTTAGAGCACAGAGATGGAACAGGAGGGTAGAAGAGTACCAGGATGACTCTGCTTGAGGAGAATAAACTCGAATTAGGAGTCAGAAATGGAAAGGTGTGAAGATGAATATGCTAAACAGAAAGGAAATTAAGGTTTTGAAACAGCAGATGTTTTTCTATTTGATCACCAAGTATGATTACAAGCTCAAATTAATAACTCTAAACAGAGCATAAGTAATTTTAAAAGTAGCACTAACAGGACACTGGGTTTCATTTTGCCTTTTAAGTTTGGAATATGAATGCTTATACAAGATAATTATTTTCTTTTAGTCTTTAAAAGAAAGGGAATCTAACAACAGGGACTTAAAATAACACTCCTCATGTTTTCCTACCTGACATAAAGATAAAATACATTTTAAGAACAGGAGAAAATACTGCCTAATGTCTGTAAGGGTTCTGCAGTATGTCTTATTCTGATACTGACTCACTGACTGTAATCACTGCCAGAATGCTTAAAACTGGTGTAAGACTTCTGTTTAATAACACTGAAGACAAACTTTAACATTGCTCTTCTGAAGATATATTTGCTACTTATGTCAAGAGCAAGTTCTACAGATGAATATAAAGAAAGTATTTCTAAAAAATGAAATTATACAGTATATTGTATCCTTCCTTCCTTCCTTCTTTCCTTCCTCCCTTCCTTCCTTCCTTCTATATATCTGTCTGCCTCTCTCTGCTTCTGTCTACCTATTTGCCTTCTTATATTCAAGAAGTCAGGCTGCATGATTCAGTTTCTCCTTTTGCTTTACAGATTATGAAAGGATTTAGTTACCTCACTGTAATTAATACAAGGAGGGCACAAGTCAAAGAAAGAAGGTAACAGCAAACAGGTT
Source organism: Oxyruncus cristatus (assembly GCA_013399855.1). Lineage (NCBI taxonomy): Eukaryota > Metazoa > Chordata > Aves > Passeriformes > Cotingidae > Oxyruncus > Oxyruncus cristatus. The sequence goes on along the minus strand of VXAY01006440.1, from coordinate 722,758 downwards.
TTAAAGACAAATTGGAAATTAAACTGAAAAAATCAAGGAGTTTCTTTGGTTTTATTAAAATGTGAATTACTGATAAAGGCAAACCTAAGGAAAGAAAATATGCAGGATCTGAGTGTGTTCTATAGAGAGGGATGGGAATATATACTTCAAAATTGTGATCTGCAAAAGTTATTTAGTCTAACATCACCTCAGCTTTCCTAAATGCAAACCAATGAAGATGGTAGAAAAAAGTTTAGAAAGCCCTCTCTTGCTCAGGCGCAAGGTGCCTACAGCTGACTGAGAGTTGTTGTCATGTACACAGGATAAAGGATAATGAAGTCACTCAGTCCCACAATCTACTGCGTGGGATCTTTCTTTGTGTTTGCAAGTTCATCCTTCCTGTACAAGATTCCCTCTATTTTAGTCCTACATACTGGATTTAGTAACCTTGTTGCCAACGCTGCTCTACAAAGGCTTGGATGGGATTTCATACATTAAAGAGGAGCAAGTGGAAGAATTTGTGTCAGAGCTGAAGTAATTTCAATGGGTAAGTTAACTCTGTGGCTACTTGCTGGTCTCTCAGCATGTTTTAAGGTGCTTGTATCAATAAGATCAAAGATCATGGGAGAAAATGTGTCTAACATTGTGAGAAAGAAAAGAAAATAGAAAGATCTGAGGAAGATTTCCTTTACCACCCAAACACAAATCCATACAAAGACAGGAGAAAACACTGAGGCATCCGTAAAAGCATCTCTTCTGTTCTACAATCCATACATCTGGAACAGCTGCCTTTGGCAATTCTTGATGAAGGCAGTTTTTTTGTTAAAAGTTACTCAAGATTCTCAAGTTTGTCTTGCAATATTTGAAATCATTAGGCCCTTTAGATTTTGGAAGTCCACAAAATGTGACTACAAGGCTAGGTAAGCATTTATAAGTTATTTGATTAGTAGATTTTGTTTCTTATTTTTTTATAAGTTTCATTGCTGTAATATATTAATGCTATGTTTAATTATCACTATTCCACATTCTTTCAAAATAGAAGAAGTTGACTCTTGCTAAGATCTTGTTCTAGAGGATTGATTTCACTAAGAAAAACAGGACTTCAGGCACTCTAGTTAGAGCTTTTCTTCTGACCAAAGTACAAATGGCTCTAAGCATTTTAGCCCATATTCAGCTTATAACTTGCCAGAAAATAAGTTGCTGAATTTGAGACTTGGGCCTTTATGAATGTTTTGTTTAGGGGGATTTTTCTGAGAGGTGGAAAATTGAGTCTGGAATAGATGAAGCAAAAACAGGAAATGAAGGTGATTAACAAAGTTCCATGCAGACTTATTTAGCACATCCATTTTCTACTGCAACAGTTAGATGTAAAAAGGATATCAGCCTTATTTAACAATTTAAGCATAACATGAAATCATCTACTCTCAATAGGTTTTTCCAACCTGTACCATATCAGAAGAGTTGCCTGCAATAACAGTGGTTTAGAACCAGTCAGCCTTCAACAGTCTGTCTTAACTAGCCCTCAGCAGGAACAGAACTCTTCAGCTCGGCCTAATCACATCTCAAGTTTAATTCATGAAACCTAAATACTTCATTAATTTTCAGGTACAATTCCAGGACCAAGCAGTTAAAACATTAATCATGACACTGCATAACTCCTAGGACCTAACTATGTTTTTCTTTGGGATTAGTTCTCCTTGGTTTCAAGACAGGAAAATTAGTTTTCCACATTAGAATAAACTTTGATAAGATGTCTACTGTACTGAAAAGGCACAGTCAAAAGTGACAGCATCTGCATTGATGTTATGGTATACACATAGTGAGTGATTATAAACATCATCAATTCACCAGTGGGAAATCCCATTGACAATATTAGTCTCTTAGGAATGAGTACATTCCCCGAGTTCTGTCTGGCTTGAAAAGATTTATTTAAGAGAAAGTGAAAAGCTAGTTTTATTATTGTTTTTACTCTTTTGCTCTTTTGGTCTTGCCCATATCACAGAGCTATAGGCAAAAACATAACAGGAACTATGGAGTGGCCAATTGAAATTTGTATTAAAAAATAGATCAAGACCACATAGATCTTGTGTCAGAAGTAGTTTATGTCCCCTTCAAATAATGCTTTATCTTTATACATATATACCACATGTTTAGATTTGATTTGGTCAAAAATGCTGCTCTTTTAAGTAACTTTAACAAAATGACCACCCATAAATAAATGTCAAAATAAAGGCAAAGAAACAGTAAAAGGAAGAAAACAACAGCTAAATAAAATAAAAAGTAATCCAGTGTTGTTGCTGATGAACTAGGAAGTTTCAGTACATGACCAAACTGGAAAGTTCTGATGAAATAACTGTATCATAATTGTGTCATTTGCTAGATATAAACCCAAAGTAGATTATACATTGCAATTACAGATGCTGATGAGGACTAGAATCCTTCAGTGTAAACATATGACTTCATTTTCACTGTAAATCAGTGTCTTTTTGTTCTCATTACTACTTATTCCCTTGGAGTTCTGAAGCATCAAATCATCTATCTGAGTAGTTTCCAACATGAATCCCAGAGCTGAAGAATGATTTATACCAGAACCGCATATATCAGCAGCTCTGTACTTTTTCTCCAGAATTTTTTCATATCCTGTTTTGCATATCTTGAGTATAAATGTATTTTCCACAGGGGCAGGATACAGTTTGTTTTGATCCCCATCTGAAAAACACTCACGAGCCAAACGAAGAAAAACAGACCCAAACTTCTTTCTCCACCGAGTCTGATAAATTATTCTAATATGTAGAAATCATAAGGAAGAGGTAGGGTGGTTCTGAGCTGGAGCACTATGACCTCTCCCTAAGTGGAAAAAATGGATCTGAGCTTTATAGTGTGCTCCTATTTCTGCTTAAAAGCTTGATTTGAAAATGCCTGTTTCCATGTGATAGATAGACGGATTTTCTTCTTGCTGCTTTGGAAGGAGTCGCTCATAACGTCTGTCCCTCACGAAAAAAAAATCGACACCACCCCTCACCCATAGGATGGACTACCTCTCCAGTTTTAAATTTAATTTCCTTACCTCAGTAGTTCAGATACATGTTGCAAATTGCAGACTGTGCAGAGCTAAGTTGCCCTTTACCAGATCCACAGAGGGTTTGCCTGCACCTAGAGTAGGGCTTTCAGGAACAGGGTGTTTTTCTGCAGAATGAGAAGTGTACCACCAAACCAGGAGAACACTGAGGGATAGGGCACACCAAAATTACCTTCTGACAAATAGTTGCCAACACATGGTCAGAATCTGGACTGAGGAGTCAGGACTGCTGGGATCTGTGGAACATGGTACTTCACTGTACCTGTGTGGGTTAGATCTGTGCCTCCTGTTGACTGCTCTTCCTAAACCAGGATGAAGTGGGACAGTATAAGTAATAGCACTGCTCCGAATCTGAGCTTGGTCCACCAGATCTAAGCTCAGCTTTTTTTGTACTGTAACCACACTACAGTGCAGTCTGGTTTTACAAGGGCTGACAGAGGCTTGGCAAAGCTCAGTAGATTTGTTTCAGGGCTGCACTGCGTTGGCTATACTGCTTTTGGTATGCAGTGGCAAAGAAGCCACATAAGAAAGACATTAGACCTGACATGATCAATCTTGATAGACTGTGGATAACCATCATGGACATAAGGCATAGATTACCTGGAACCAAAATACGCTGCACACAGACAGTGGATGTATTCAGGCTCCATGATCTTTCATTCACTTCAGATGACTTCCCAAATCCAAATTAGGTTTCAAATCACTTCTGTGAATCAGACCACAAATACTTTTCTCTCTCTTCCATTCTATCCCAGCCATTTACTTCTCCATGAGTGCCAGTATCCCAGGGTGCAGAACAGGAAAGACTGTTCTGCATCCTGGGGCTTTGCCAATTCAGGTACAGACTTAGAAGACTGGGATTCAGTTATGAGTGATCACACAGTGTAAGGTTATATAAAGACCTCAAAGTCTCTCTTTGTTCATAATCTGTATAAAAATTAAGGCAAGAAAATATGTAACTTTATCTTTTAAATTTTATCTGCATGTTGATATGCAGCCTTTAAAGTTACTTGGAGAAAAGCAGAATTTGAGGCATTTGTTAAATGGTGATTTATTTTTTTATTTCTCATCTGTGTCAACTGTCCAACACTAAACTGTTACTGGCACAACAACCTATTGAGACTATTTCTTCTGCATGCTCTCATACCACACTATGCAAGTTTCAGGTCAGTTCTCTGTGTCCTACTTTAAATTTGAGATCTTCCTCTTAGACAATTATAGTTGCCTTACATCCAGTCTCCTGGATTATCAGTGGAATAGGTTGCCCAGAGGAGCTGTGAACACCCCATCCCTGGAAGTGTTCAAGGACAGGTTGGATTAGGCAACTTGGTCTAGTGAACAGTGTCCCTGCCTGTGGCAGCTGTGTTGGAGCTAGGTAATCTTTAAGTCCCTTCTAACCCAAATTATTCTATGATTCTATGATCTTATGATTTTATAATCCAGTGTAGTTTCACCAAAGATAATACTTTTCTTTCTTTCTTTCAATGAAAAGCTGCATCTCTGAGTATTGTTTTTCACCACCTAGTGGGAGATGAGGGAATAGTGCGGGAAGATGAGGGAAGAATGAAGGCAGAATGATTTTTTTTTTTTTCATTGCTCCATGACTTCAGCAAAGTATGGCAAGACTTACTGTTTAATGGTTCACGGGCAGTATTATTTGACCATATAAGGTCTTGAGGAATTTTGACATGAGTCAACCCACAGTAACCAAGTCAACACTGAAATACAGTGCCTGGAAATTGCCCAACAGTGCTGGGGTTGCTTTGACACAGATCTGTGTCGTAATGTACCAAGTTGCATCTCAACTGGCTATGCAAATTTCAGGTGATGAGTTTCAGGTTAAAGTTTTAAAGTGATATCAAAGAAACCAAATACCCAACTTATCTAATAACATGATGTAAAGCCTGAAAAACTGAATGGTAAAATTATTACACTGAATACCAGTTACCTATGAATAAGTAAGTAAACAAAAGTAGGTAAAAAATGAGTGTACATAAACAGTAACCATGTTTTTTGCTTTTCTTGTTTTACCCTCCATAAAACAATTTAAACAAAAATATATGTTTTAATACCTGTTTGGGTTTTTTTTCTGCAAAATACTGGATATTTTCATCTTTAAACCATAATTCTGATATTTATTGTTTCCAAAGAATACTATTAATTTTATTTTAAATAATGAAGTCATCATGCTTAATGAACAGAAACAATTCTTTTTAACCCTGAGCCAATGGGAACTATAGAATCCTGAATTTGTTCCATAAATCCTCAGAAGCTACCATGTGCTTTTGCTCTTTATTGAACATTTCACAAGATAAAAAGTTTTGCCATAGGATCTAATCCAGAATGTCTTGCTGGTAAGGGAAAAATATTCCTTGAAAGTATTTTCCCTTTTTGTGACATTTCTTACTACACTGTGAAGGTGAAAGGATAAAAATAGAACACAAGTAGAAATGACTGTTATGAATCAAAATTATCTTTGATCATATTGTAATTTATAATTTTATCTTAGAATTTTTAAACTTCAATTTCAGTATTCTTAGATGGGGTAATGATTCATTTGACACAAAAATGTATCTGCCAGTAATATATAATTAAAACATATTATCTAAAGAATTTAGTTTTGCAGAACAGTAAATATAGTAATACTTGAGTTGTATAAAGATAAATCATGTTTCAATAGTCTTCCTGAAGTGAACGAGGTGATTTCTTCATCACTTAAAGAAGCTGGAGTTATATTTAAAAGTGAGAGGAAAAGAACAGGGGTAAAAATGAAGCATAACTAAGGCCTTTGGCCATATTTCTCAGCAATGTTAATTAAGATAAAGTCCTGAACAACACCATGTGATATCTGTGATGCCCTTATTACAGTGGAAAGTAGAATACCTGTGTGGGTCCTTGTGGAATGGGGAAGGATTAAAAGGCCAAATTGCTGTTTGGCAGGGAGCTGCTAGAAAAGCATTAACTGCCCATGAACAGTAAATAAAAAACAAACTCACAGTATTCATCTCATGAAAAAAAAAATAATTAGTAAATACAAGTAAATTCAGTATCTTTTGACAAAAATTAAAAGTTTATTTCTGTGCCCTGTGGTTAACAGTCTGCCTTTTCACTTCATTTTTACTTTAAAAAATATGGATCAAAGCATCTTATTTTTTTAACTTTGTCATTATTTACACATTCTTCTTTTTTTTTCTTACTGTTTATACATTTATTTCTTAATGTTTATATATTTTGCTATATACTTCATGTCTAGGACTGTTTTTTACTTGATGTATATGGTCAACTTCACAGGAAAAAAACCAACCATGCAATCAGTGTGCATTGATTTGGCCTCAGCTGCAGGTAAACTGGTTTATAACAAGATTTGCAACAAGTTTAGCTCAGGAAATGTGAAGAGCAAAGTCAGCACTAGTGATTTTCAGGCTGAAGCTGATGAACACCATATGAATGTTCCAGTACTGGTTCAATCTGGTGCATTGGGCAGATTGGGCCTCATCAAATCCAAAGACAAATACATACCAGTCACGAATCTCAAAAATGTAGCTAGTGCTACACCTAAAAATTTCAAAATCTCTTCAGGACTAACATGGTTGTTGACCTGTAGCCTTCTTGAGAATGATAATTTCTGAGCCTTCAGACATAAATGGGATTGGTGAAAACAAAGTAGCTCATATAGCCTTAGCTGATCAGCTGTGAAAGATGCCTGGCCTGGGAATCTGGCAGATATGCCAGTTTTTAGAAATCTGCAAAATAAATGGCAGATCCTGACTGAGAGACTGTGTTTCTGTCCTGCAGGACTCTGGATACCAAGGTTACCTCAGAAACTGAATGGTGCAGTTGTTATTAAAAGTTGTGGGGAGAAAAAATTGAAGTCTGACTGCCGATCACTTGTCAACATCCTTTGGGCACAGTGCAAATCTACTTTATCAGGAGCCAAGCTTTGGTTTCTGTGTAGCTTTCATTGATCTAATAAAAGCCAAGTGTGTAAGTTTAGCCTGATATGTGGCCTTTCCCATACAGTTTCTTATGCTTCTGAGATAGCTGGTGGCTGAGATGCCAGAATAAAGTTTGGAGAACCCTTTAGCTAGTGTGTTTATCCCATTTCCAGTGTATTGTCTGGTAGCCCCATAACTGATATTAGCAGTCACTTTCAAGACAGAGACAATTTGATTAAACTCTTCTGGCTCCTATTTCATTGGGTTTAAACTGACAAAAAGAAAAAAATAAATTCATGTACAGAAACACAGGATGATGATGAGCCACACTGAAAGGGAATGGTTTGCTAGTTTTATGATAGGCTTCGGACTACATTTCTATTTTGAGGAAAAGCAATAGTATGCATATGACAGCATTTGGAATGGAAAGGTGAGTGGAAATTCACCTTTGAAAAAACTGTCATCTTTGAAGAAACTGCAGATGGAGAAGTCGTCTCTCATTTCTATGAAGGCTTACAAGATAAAATGTGTGCAGTCCTTACATGATCTCATTTTCTCCCGTTTTAAAGCTTTTATACCGATATTATAGATTGGAACGTTATGAAATTGGAAATTATTTCACAGACATTTTTACAGGAGGTAGTGACTACTCCTCATCAGATTGCAAACCACTTCTATGCCTACTTGTGGCTGAACGGCCAGAGCAGCTTCAATAACAAATGTTATTAATGGTCCAGAGGAATGAATTCTGAGTCCCCAAACAGCACCCATGTGGCATAACTAGAGTATGCAAGACTAAATTCAACTATCCTGATGCACTGATGCCTTCTTTAATCATAAGGATGACACACACTAAACATTGAAGATAAATACTTGTGAAGAAAATGAGTCATAACTCATATATATAGTTAGTTTTGTTGCCACCAACATAAACAATGATAATTTGAGGAAGTACTTGAATTTGATTCAAGTGCCACTAATCACATTAAACAAGAAAGACCAGATGTTTTCAGGGATAAATTACAGCAAACAGGTATCTATTTATTATGCAATCTTTTCCCAGCAAGTTCTATAAAGTTTCAGTTGGTTTATTCCAGTTTCTAAGGAAACAAAGTCACTTCTCTTCATTTGATTATGTAGATGTTTTTTTCTCTGATCAGCATTTCCCCCATTTAACCAAAATAAAGGTTGTCATTTTAAAGTTAGTTACATTTTCTGACAAAAGAGCTACTGCCATTAAGTGCAACATCCCTTTGTAATACCATAATACTTCAGCAAGAACTTGCATGTGCCTTCAAGTGTGTAGGTCCAACATAGTATTTAATTTATTGTTTTTAGTTCTAGTGACCTGGTTACTTTGCTTGGCTTTCCTCTGAAGAAGACTGTCTTTGCAGTCTGTTTACTACCCTGGAAAAGAAACAGTAGATACCGAACAGTGTAAGTATTTCAAAGCCTTTTCTATCACAGTACTGTGATTATAAAACTGCTTCAGCAAGTAAAGTTGCCCAAGTGGATGAATATTTTCCATTTCAAGCTCTAGTGTAATACCGCAAATGCACAACACATTTTACAAGCCCTATCCCAGCAAGAAAAAAACCCTGTATTTTTCCATCACAGCTGAGTGGAAGCTATAATAATCAAGATGAGTAAATTGTATGACACTCATTAATATTTAACACATGGTTGCCACTTGAATTCGTTGGTAGACAATGGATATCCAGTGAAATTGGGTCCTCTCACAGAACAGATAATTAAACACTGGTTTTGTTGGCCAGTGTTGTGAACCTGATATGAAATGGTAGTCAAGATTGATAGAATAGCAACATAGGTCAGTAAACAGTACATTTTACTCCTTTATACAGTTTTTCATTTAGCTTGTGATTGTTTTCCAGAATGTTAAACTAATCTGGATATGTAATAACAGTAAAAACTGAGAGTGCTCCATATATTCCCATTGGATAATGGTTTTCAGAGGCAAATGCGACCTACCATGCAACAGTAAAACAGATTTTGGCTGTGTGACCTGTGGCATTTTACAAAACCCAATTATGCTATATTCTTATACAGAGATTTATATCAGAGAGCTGTGACACCCTTGAACAAAATGCATTTTCTCACAACCACAGGAAATTTTAGGGCATAATTAATTTGCATCTAATTTTCACTCTTCATTCACTCCTAAATTTCACACAATTTAACTTCTTCTTTAACATCTTTTATGTCACTCTGCCCAACAGAGTTCACAGTATCTCTTATTTAAAAAATATATAAAAATACATATAAAGTTAACTGCCTTTTTATTTTCCAATACTAGAGTGTCTTGAATGTGTTTCTGTTGTTAAACTTCCAAATAAATAACAGAAACCTTTATAGACAGAACAGCATTAATAATTGCACTGATCACCCTGTGTTGGCTCAGCACCTCAGTATTACAAGTTCCAGACCATGTATATGCATAAAAGCTGTATATATGAACTACAATTGCTTTAAAGTCTTACATGTTTTCATGTATGATTCAAAAATTATTATTGCCTTATCTCTGTAAAGACATTATGGAAGTATACTGGTTTCATCCAATGAGCAGTGGAAAGACCTGAGTTTTCTCTGCTTCAGCCTACCTACAACTTCCTTGACTAAGACATGGCAAGTAACAGACTTAGCTCTTTCCAAGTGAAATGCATTTTATTAGTCTAATGGCTAATAAACCACTGGTTTATAAACCCACTGATTTTTTTGGATTTATTTTGACCCATTTAGCATTATAGAAAGGAAACCACCAGAATAATACATTGGAATTGAACAAATATTTCCTGCTTTTAAAAATAAGCAGCTCAGCTTCACCTACACAAAGGTAAATCCCTTCATGTATGATAGAAAACTGAGGTATATTGGTATTAAGTGGAAAGGTAGCTCAAGCAATGAAATTTGATAATTTCGGTGGCATCAGTAACAGCGTTGGTGAGCGAGAACTTTACTGGCCTGTTAGTTGACACACCAGGATGCTTTTACACTAATGCAGATGTTACCCGTAGCTCACACAGGTTTCACAGAATATTCTCAGTTGGACAGAACCCACAAGACCCAGCTCTTAAGTGAATGGCCCATACAGGGATCAAACCTGCAACCTTGGTGTTATTAGCACCATGCCCTAACTAACTGAGCTAATTGACAGACATAAGGTGCTGGTTCAGTAGTTCTACTCTCTAACTTAATTTCTAGCTAGATTGAAGTGTCTGTCAACTGAAAATTGAAGGATGTGCCAAAATAAACTGTATTGTTCATTTATGTAAATGGCCACCCTCTGCCTTTGAAAGCATTGAGGGGGTTACATAAAACCTATAACTTCCTTCATAACTGAAAATTGTGTAATTATGAAAGAGCAACTGGAATAAGTTCTTGGGAGCTGCTCAGTCCCACTGATATCCTACAAAACTTATAAGCCTGTTTCACTTACTGTTATTCCCTTGAGTCTCCAGACACCAGCACAACCTCAGTGGATTTGAACAAAGCTCCATTTTAAACTGTATGACATTTCCAACTGGAATAAATGCTGAATATTTAAGAAGCGTGAACAAGCACGTTGTGATACTTACTTTGTGGATCTTGTCCTCCTGGCTTGCAGTTACCTCTTTCTTTGGGCTGTAGGCACAATCAGTCGACTCTGACCATCATTTGCAGCTTCCCTCTAGACACTATAGCAGAGCATTTATTAATTATTTTCTACTTCTGCTGCTCCTGAATTTAAGTGGTGAAAACAGTTATGTTTCTCACCTCTTTCTGGTTTCAAATTCTAATACTGACAACTGCTAACAAGAATTGTTCCTTATTCACCTTCTCCTTTTTATATATGATTTTACTAGGGTTCCACAGTGCCCTGTACCTCACTTTTCCATATCCCAGACTGCAGTGTTATTTAACCTCATTTTTATGCAGACGTATTTCTTACCACTGATTTCAGAGGCATCCTAGATGACTAGCTCAGAAAATACAGTTCCCTTTTTCAATTACAGAAGAAAGATGAGATGAAAGCCACTTAGGGTTTTTATGCAGTTTCACATTCTCTCACTTCTCTATTCTGTGTTTTCCTGCTTCTACTTCTCTTGCTCTGGCTCATGAATTTTCCTAAAGTTGTTACGTATCTCATGCTTCTTGCAGCATTTTCTAAATCCCAGACCTCTTTTGAGGTCCCTGCTCGTTATCATTCCACTCACATTCCACTCACTTCTCTCATTCTGTGTTTTCCTGCTTCTACTTCTCTTGCTCTGGCTCATGAATTTTCCTAAAGTTGTTACGTATCTCATGCTTCTTGCAGCATTTTCTAAATCCCAGACCTCTTTTGAGGTCCCTGCTCGTTATCATCTCTTGTGCACTTTGCTTTTGGGATTTCTTGCTGTACGATCTGACCATTTCTACTTTATAGAATCTGTTTTCCAACTGCCTGTACCCCTGCTCAATTTGCCAGTGTACACATATCTTCTTTCCTTCCGGTACTTTCTGCCTCTCCTAGGTGATTTCCACACAATAATGCAGATTGACATAAACTCTACATATGCTTAATTTTGCATCTTCCAAAAGTCCTATCAGTAGTTTTTAATCTTTACTTCCAATCACTATCTGATCTGTTATCTATTAAATCTGACAAAATACCCCAGTTAATTTAAGGTCAGACAAGAATTCCTTACAGAACTCTCCCTGGTTTCTGCAATTTCAAATGAAGTCTGGCCTTCTAGAGATTTATTTTTTTTCCTGGGCATGCAATATACCTTAAGCCTCCTTACTCTTATATTTAAAGCTATCATTCTAGTTTATAGTTTTATTAGTAATAAATATCAGTACCTTCAAGTCCAGCAAAATAGGCCATATCATATGTAATGATGTGTTTCTGGATCTAGGCCTCTCTAATATTTCTCTGGGTATCTAGATGATAGAGAAGAAAAGTTTGTAAAATTTGCAGACTTACACTCAAAGAGAGTGTAGAATGACAAAATCACCAGAAGACAGGATTAAGAATTGATTTTGACAGACTGGAGAAAGAGTCTGGAAAAATGAGACACAATAAGAACAAAGACAAGATTTTACACTCATGAAGGGATATCAACAGCAGAAACAGAGCTGTAAAACAAGCTGTTAGCATTTCTTTGTGAAAGAATCTTGACATAAATGTGAAGCTAACATGAGTCAATTGTATCATGCTGTAGTAGGAGAGGCATACAGCATACTGAGATATATGAACAAAAATAAGAAATGTTAAGTAATTCTTCAGTCATTTCATAATTGCTACAGTCTTAGCTAGAATAATGTGTCCAGTTTTAGACAGGACACATGAGGAAGACAAAAGAGCTGATCTGAGAGTTAGAAAATCTGATTTAGAGCAAGTCTTGTTTTGACTAAAGAACAGAAAACTGAGTGAGGACATCATAATAGTCCCCAAGAGAGTAAAAACTGGTTTACACCACTCGGTAAAGAAGTAAGGAAAAAAATCTGTGTTCTGCGTTCATGGGCAAAAGTGAGACACAAATATCAGCTACAAAGAGACTCAGGTTAGCTGCTAGGAAAGAACAGCAGCAGAATAAATAGTAGTAAGAATAAAATGTGTGAGGAAATTGTATTGTTTCAAATACTTGATATATTAACAGATTCTTCTGAGGGATAAGGGGGAAATATTAGAATTACCACCCACCCCCTGCATAGCTTGTCCAACCCTATTTTACTATAATCATGAAGTAATTGCCAAGATCAAACACCTACTTTTTATGGCTCACTTTCATGAAAATAAATCTAACTGTTCATGTGAATATTTTAGTTCCCACCAGGATTTTTTTTCAGGGATCTGAAGCAATGCTGGAGATCTTCAGTTCTCTATGTCCCTTCTTGCCTGACAGTCACTCTCTCTCTCTGCCTAGCTAGATCCAGCTGCCCACTTTTTTGCTACATACTTGAGTTAAGGGGTTACCCATTACTACCAGCCTGACACTGGCTTTTAGGTGGTTTGTCACTGTTCTGAACTGACAGAATTAAACCTTCAGGATTTGTAAGGTTTAACAGCAGCAGCTCCATGAAACAAGTGGGCATGGGACTACTGAAACCTCTTGATAAATGCTGTGCAGAAGATGGGACTAAAAATCACATCCTTCTCCAGTGTTTGAGTGTGTGACTTGGGGACTGGGACAGGCTATACTGCCTAATCAGGATTTAAACATAGGTGTCTACATCTAAAAACATTATATGAAAAAGTCAACGATCCCTTTTCTAAGACACTGATGGTAATGCAGTAGGAAATTACGTCCTCCACCCTTAAAAGCCCTTGGTGAGAGCACTTTTTAGAAAGTGGTAGACCAGAATTCAATCCCCTTCCTATCTAAAATAGTCTCAAATGCACATTTTGCTTCTTCCAGTAAAGAAGATCTAGCTTCTCGGATCTATGTCCGGGTGTCAGAAAATGGAAAAAATTCTTCATTTTATTCCAGTGTCTATTCAGTGATAAAATGTGTGAATGGTTCTGGGAACACAGACAAAATACAGGCATGAGTTGGAAACAGAAAAAAAGCAAATTAAATAGTACTGAAATCAGGGACTGAGTCCCAAGGCTTCCATTTTTTCACTGTGTGCTTGGACTGCCAAGCACTGCACAGGCACTGATCCCAGTATGGAGTGGAGGGAAAGTGGAAAGCTGGGTGCTCAGGCTGGAAAAGTTCTGAGTAACTACAGCAGCAGAAATATACCTATAAGGCAATTTTTAGGCCCAAAAGGAAGATGCTTAATGGAAGATGACTTTGGGTGAATTTTGTGTTTGTGCTAGGTGGCTGCAGATCATGTTTTTTCTTGCATTAATGTCTCAGCCTTTAGTGCCTAAAATTTAAATACGTGGGATCACAAAAAATTCCTCTTAAGAATTTGAATCCTCAGGTAAGGGTATTACGTGCTGATTAGAATTTTTATTTGATCTTGTCAAATCAGTGGGGTTGCACAACTGCAATGAAAATGGTATTTTGCTTAGTTATGCAACTGACCTGGCATTTGGACTTCTTTCTGTTTGTCCATCCATATGTAAAACGGGAATAATGATTGTTTTCCTAAATAAAAAGTGAAGGTATGAGAACAATTACAGAAGCCAAATAGTAAATTAGTAAGAAGTAAGTTGCATTGATTTGAAAGTTTCCCCATAAAGACATTTAGGCATCAAATGAAGTAAGAGCAGTAGCTCGTGCATCCAAAGTGTAGCCTGAAAACAGGAGCTAATGCAGCATTCCTTTGCTTTCTCTATCACTTTATATTCCCAGTGCTCTTTTTACACAGTTACATGTATTATCTCAGAACTTTTGAAAGTCAGTAAAGTTATATCATCAACTGAAAAAAGCAATGATCCTTGAAATTTTAAATGTAAAACAAGGTTTATGATATCTATTGTATCTGATATATTCCTTCTTTTAAGGTAAGTACATTTATATTTGCTATACATACAAAGAAATATTGTCCCTTATGCGCCACAAATCTGCTACATGTAAAAAATGACTAGATAATTTTGGATATGCAATATTCTTTGAAATGCTTTTTGCCATCCCAGGCACAATTTCTCCCAACTTTCGATCCTATTAGTGGAAATTTCAACAGTTATAACTTTGGTTTTTTCCTCTCTCCATTTGTCCCACACCCACAGTTAGATATGTTCAAATTGTGAAAAGTCCTCAGACATCCTGGAAATAGGTTCTGGCGAACAAAAAAAAATCCCTAAAGACTGAATTTTCATGCATAGTACACATAGTCCATTAAATTTCTTCATTGTCTGTGCAAAGAAGCTTGACAATGGCAGAACTGTTTTATGAAGAACATACCACATGTTAAGTTCATAACCACGGAGGTGTCAGAACCAGGGCAACAAGTCTCGGATTACTGCAGTCCTTGGCAGTTACACACAATGCTTTTTCTGCATGCATGGAATGAAGAATCTCAGGGTCTAGTTCTTTCCCTGGGCACTACCTGCATTTTCTGGTTTCCTGATTGTTGAAGATGGACTGTGGTCTTATTTGAGAAGTTTGCATTCAGATATGTTGCAGTCTTTCAGTCATACTCCCACCCAACCCCTGCATAATGTTAGTAACGGATGCTTCTCAATATATTAATAGACAGTGTATCCTGACCCAGGGAAAACAAACATCGCAACATGTGAAATTTATTGGTGAAAAAAATCAGACCAAAATCAGATCAAAAAAATCGTCGGGAACATCTTTTTATTTAATCTCTAACCCATTTAGCACAACCACTGAACTTAATTTAATTGAGGAGGTAAGTTTCATGTCACACTGTTGTATTAAACCTAACCTGGTATAAACAGTATGATATAAATGTATGTAATCCTTCCGCACTAAAGAATGCATGCAGTTTGACATAATTAATCTTGTTTGCCAGCTTAAATGCGTAGGAATTAAAATTCTCTCCCCACCTAATGACAAGATCATGCCATCTTAACACATTGTTAAGAAGATGGTGTTCGACAGCAGAATTCCATTACTTCAACACTCTTCAAATATGCAACCTTCATTTTCAATTTCAGGTGTCAAGAGCTAAGACAGGGTGAGCAGATTTGTTATTTGAGGGTGTGCCATTATTTCATTCTGTCCTTTGTGTTTTTATTTATTCAATGTTATCTAAATACACAATGTTTTAGTGCTATGGTTGGTGGCTCTTTCTGACATGAGCTTGTATATCAGTATAAAGCAGATGCTGTAAGCAATCATCCTAGCCCTGATGACCATAACCTCTGCTGGTCACATATACTTGAAGGGGGTTTTTCTAGAAAGGAGTCTAAAATCAAGAAAAACCATGCAGATGAGCAGGATAGGGAAAAAGGGAAGGTTTTGGAAGGTTTAGGAAGGGAAGAAAAAAAAAGGAAAAAAAGAAAAAAAAGAAAAAAAGGAAAAAAAAGAAAATAAAAGAAAATCTTTTTTACTCTATCCCAATGTCTTACCTTCATGCTTTTTGCATTAGGACATTTAATCTTTTTTCTTTGTCTGTCTGATAACTTCTTTCTCATAGACCAGACACTGAAAAGAGACACAAAATTTATTTCTTTTGTAATGCAGCACCAAAGCAACCTTGTTCTCCTGAATCAAGTTACACTACAGTACCTTTCTCTCCTGGGAGAGGTCCTATTACAGGCTGCTCCGACATGGCAGCAGTACCTGATGGATCCCAGCTGCCTACAGCAGCAGGGTCTCGGATGATGCTCCATTCACAGTGTGGGAGGTGAAGGTAACAATATGCTGCTCTGACAGCAGTTGAATAAACCTGGCCTGAAGGCTGGCTGTAATGGTACGTAACTGATAAATCAAATTTTGAACTATGCTGGGCTGAATGGAAAAAGGGAGAAAAATGTTGAACTTTTTACCTCACCAGATGGGAGGAAGGAGCTGGTCTACACCTCAGACTCATCTGCTCTGCAGAATGTAAAGCGAAACAGTTACCTTGCAGGACCTCATCCCTATCTAAAACTGGGAAGTGATGCTCATATATGTGAATGTACCAGAGATGAAACTCTGTGTCTTAACAGTATGATACCTTGTTAGCCCCTACCTTTATCACACACAGCCTCGCTTCACAGTTTTCTCCTGCTATGACTGTTGTCAGTGTCCACCCACGTGGACCTAGAAACAACCTCAGCAGCTCATTAGTGGGTCCCTGGGCTCACCAGTGGAAAAATACAGAAACCTCCGGAGCAGCTGAATAGAGCAGAGCTCTATAGAGGACCTTGGCACTCTACAAACCCATTATGGCGGTCGGGGTCGGGGCCAGGGATGTGCCAGCAGGGAAAAGGCATCTTGGTACACTGCAGGCAACCTGTGAGCAGGGAGGAGTTACAGCAACAAGCCCCCCACAGCACAGAGACCCTTCAGTCATGTTTGAGATGTGGTCACAAGCAAAGCAGGTGACTGAACCTCAGAAAGGTCAGTGTGTGTTTTTTTCCAGTACAAAGTACAAACTTAAATCCCCAAAAGAATGCGGATTTTTGATAACCAGTTTTTGAGTCCAGAGGACCAATGAGACAGATTGTCTCCCATATCTGTAAATACGGAAATAAAAAATTAAATTGTTTACCCTCCTCCTGTTTTGAGAGCTCAGAATAGCACAGCATCCTTTCCTAATAATACAGTAACCCCCCTCCTTCCAACCAAAATATCCAGAGGTGGAAATAACTGGCAGCTTCTCCCTTCCCTTCATTATTATAACTCATTCACTTCCTGTGGGAAACACAAAAGATAAATGTTTTGCTAGGATTGTGTAAAAGGGAGTTCCAGATTGCTGCATGGGGGTCAGGGGGTCATCTTGCCCCTCAGGAACAGCAGAGGATGGGGGAGGTTGGTGTGTGATGAAACACTGGGCTGAAGAGTTAGTTACTGGGGGCAAAGATGTTAAATTATGCACTGATACTCTACATCAAATCTGTGTGAGTTGTTGGCATAAGAAAGAGGTAAACTAGTAGAAACACATAATGGTGCGTTGTAGGTTTATTTTGGACTAATATTTTCAAATTTTTTACACAATTGTTATAAGATGAGAGTTCTATACAGACAAAAGAGACTTGATGTGGGGGAATAATATTAAATTTATTACTAGCAGGATAAAAACTAAAGAATAATATATACAACAATTCTAAGTAGGTAAAATTATGAAGAAAATGTTACGTATTTACAAAATTATCCCTCCCCCTGTATCGGTCCAGGAGGAGAAAAGTCTTTTCTCTACTTTCAGGGTTCACAGTTCCTCTAAATCAAATTTGCAGCACTTGAAAGTTTTCTTCTATTATCTCCAGGGCGACAGCTCCGATTGGCTGTAGCTGGAAATCTCTCTCTCTCTTTCTCTCTGCTGCACGTTGACCTCAGCACTGTCCCTGCTCCTCCCTGCCGGGCCAGGACCGGAGGCCGGGGGGTACTCGGGCCTAGTGAGATCCTCCATGGACTGCAAGGGGACAACTTGCTGCACCAGGGTCTTCACCACTGTTACAGGGGATAATGGCATCGAGTCCATCCCCTGTTTCTTCTGGGGTCCCTTCTCACGGGAGACAGCCTTGGATGAGCTTCTCCAGTGTGAGTCTACCCTCGGACAGCAGTTCTTCCATCCTCTGCTGTCCTTTAGGGTCACAAATGAATTACACCAGCAGAAATCCCTCACTGGGATCACAAGTCCTACCTGGGACACTTGCTCCAGTGTAGGTTTCTCTCTCCAAGGGCCACAGGTCTCCAGCCAGACTCTGTTTCATCTTTGGGCCTCCCATGGAGTTACAGCTTCCTCCGTGCACTTCTCTGCTCTGGCACAGGCTGCTCCATGAGCGGCAGGATGGTCTCTCTGCTCTGGCACAAACTCTTTCATGAGCTGCAAGAGGGGTTCTTCACTCCAAATAGTCTTCCCCCATGGCAGAGGTTTTAGTTCTTAACTCTTTTCCCCTGCTGGAGCGGGAGAGGGGGTCCCCCCGGGCCTCTCCTCCCCCCTCCTGCTACACTGACCTTGGAGGTTACATTGCTGTCTCTTGTTCTCCTCTGCTCCTCTCTGGGCTGGAATTTCTTCTGCGCCATTCATCTTCTCTTCCGTTTTCTTAAATATGTCATTTGCAGGGGTGTTACTAAAACTTGTGATTGGCTTTTCTCCGGAAATCTACCTGGAATTAACTATTTTTCAACCCAGAGCAAGGGGGCTGGTAAACCCAGAACATGGTGGTCCAAAAGAACAGAAGGAGGTAAAAACAGACAGGTAAGGTAAAGGGTCAGTCTGGGAAAAATTAGTATAACAGGGAAGTAAATGAGCTGAGCAGTTTCTGGTAAGCAGGAAGCTGAACATGAGCCAGCAGTGTGCCCAGGTGGCCAAGAAGGCCAATGGCATCCTGGCCTGGATCAGGAACAGTGTGGCCAGCAGGAACAGGGAGATGATTCTGCCCCTGTGCTCAGCACTGGTGAGGCCACACCTGGAGTGCTGTGTCCAGTTCTGGGCCCCTCAGTTCAGGAGGGATATTGAGGTGCTGGAGCAGGTCCAGAGAAGAGCAACCAGGCTGGTGAAGGGACTTGAGCACAAGTCCTATGAGGAGAGGCTGAAGGAGCTGGGGTTGTTTAGCCTGGAGAAGAGAAGGCTCAGGGGAGACCTCATCACTCTCTACAACTATCTGAAAGGAGGTTGTAGCCAGCTGGGGGTTGGTCTTTCCTCCCAGACAACTATCAGTACAAGAGAGCATGATCTTAAGCTCTGCCAGGGGAGGTTTAGGTTGAATATTAGGAAGAAATTCTTTACAGAGAGGGAGTGATCAGGCATTGGAATGGGTTGCCCAGGGAGGTGGTAGATTCTCCATCCCTGGAAGTTTTTAAGATGAAACTGGATGTAGCACTTAGTGCCACAGTCTAGTAACTGTGGTGGTATTGGATCAAGGGTTGGACTTGATGATCTCAGGAGTCCTTTCCAACCCGGCTGATTCTATGATTCTATGAAAAAGAAAAAATAATTTCTGCTGTCTAGCAAAAGTTATACATTCATGTGAAGAAAAAATAAAATAAAAAATTCACTAAAAAATTATGTCTTGAGGACAGGCCTTCTCAAAAAAAAAAAAGGCTGCAGGTAGCTGAGACAAAACAAACAAGAAATGGAAGGTGGAATTGGAAAAGTTTTATATATAACTATGATAGTGAGTAAACTTTAGTTATTTTTTCCCTCATATCTTTTCCCTCACATATCTGCACTTTCGAATATGCAAGCAACATTTAGGTCTTAGGGGAGTACAGTCTTCAAATTCTGCCAGATTCTTTCAAGAACTTGATACCTAATATCCAGAGAATCCTTTGAAAATCCGGGACTCCATTTGTGATAGATGATACTATCCCATTGAAGAGCAGGGTTCACTCTATAATAAGTCATAAATGCTTTTGCTACCCCTCCCCTTATGATTTATGTCTTGAATAGTATATTATGCCAGAATTCACCAGTCTACAGTTGCCCTGGGGTAATACACTTAGCAACAGTTTAATACTTCTTACTCTTAGGCTATCATCTTACATTGAGGTTCTGACTTTTCAGAAAATAAAGAACATGCAGGAATAACATTTGATCTCTATCCCTCTCATCTCATAAATCATCCACTCTTCTTAGAGGCAGTCTGTTTGTATTATATTTGACCCTTAAATTTTACCTGCGAGAGCACAGATCATGAATGTGAAGATGCTGCATTATAGAGATCCTCAGTGACTTAACAAGGCCTTAGTGACTAAGAGCTTCAGTATGGTTTTAAATTGGTCACAGAATAAGAGAATCACAAAATATGCAGAGTTGGAAGGGACCAGCAAGGATCACCAAGTCCAAATCCTGGCTCTGCACAGAACCATTCCCAAGAATCACACCCTGTATCCAAATAGTCCAAATAGTTCTTTAACTCTGTCAGGCTTGTTGCTGTGACCACTTCCCTGGGGAGCCTATTGTAGTGCCCAACCACCCTCTGGGTGAAGAACCTTTTCCTAATATCCAACCTAACCCCCTCCTGACACAACTTCAGGCCATTCCCTCTGGTCCTGTCACAGGTCACCACAGAGAGTGGTGAGAGATCAGTGCCTGCCCTTCCTCTTCCCCTCCTGAGGAACTTGTAACTACAATGAGGTCTCCCCTCAGTCTCCTCTTTTCCAGGCTGAACAGACCACGTGATCTCAGCTGCTCCTCATACAGCTTCCCCTCAAGGCCCCTCACCATCTTTGTTGTCCTGCTTTGGACACTCTCTCATAGCTCAATATCTTTCTTATATCGAAGTGGACAAAACTGCACACAATATTCAAGGTGAGGACAAACCATTAACTTCATACTTTAATCTTTCTTAAATGAGGACAAAAATAATAAATATTAAGGGAAATTTAACACCCTCTTTGACTATCGCACACTGTCAAAGGAGTAGCAGTTTAAACTGATACATACTGCAAGTACAAATCGTAGTGTAACAGTACATATTAGTCCCTAAATAAACTCTTCTTTGCCTCCAGGATTCTCCAGAAAGGCAAAGGCAGTCAAAGGCTGTTCTGTTCTGTTCTGCAAAGCAGTTGGTCAAACACAAAGATTGAGAAATAACCAGTAGAAAGAAAGGCAGCTTTCAGCTAAAGAACTATTTTTTTCATAGAAAAAAGGGAAGAAATGTGAAAGTGCAAGATTCAAGCTCTTTTTAATAGGAGTCATATTATGACTCCAGTAAATGCCCCAGGATCTTAATTAAGAAATATCAATTGGTATAAATCAGTATTTTTAATCCTCCCACCTTGCCCAAGAAATTGCCCTAAATGTAAGAATTTTGAGAATGGAAAATCTGTGCAGGATATCCCAAATGGAAAAAAGAAAAAGAAAAAAAAATTATCTGGTATCTGAATTCTTGTAGCTTATATTAGAAATTTACTATTATACCTTTAAATTTCTCACATGAAACCAGTAACAAATGTGGAGGTATTCAGGAATCTTAATCTACACAGACAGGTTTTTGGGCCCAGTGGAATCATAGCATCAATACACATATGGACTGAACATCCGCCCAAGTATGCAACTATCCTTATATATACATATATATTATAATTCTAAATGGACTACTGGCTAAAACAAACTCTTTCCGCTCAGGATTTCAGGGTTCTGCTGTTTCTAACACTAACAAATGA
This sequence comes from Oxyruncus cristatus, assembly GCA_013399855.1. NCBI lineage: Eukaryota > Metazoa > Chordata > Aves > Passeriformes > Cotingidae > Oxyruncus > Oxyruncus cristatus. The sequence continues at coordinate 701,111 of VXAY01006440.1, read as the reverse complement.
CACAATCATACAGGATGCTCTGTATTGTCAATTACTGTTCAACTGGGATTAATGTGTGGATAAAGAGAAGGGGTGGAGGTGGAAATTATGTATATGCAACTTCTGCCAAAGAAACAAGATAACTTTCCTAAATGTTATTTTTACTGTGATTCCTGCAGACATTGTATCTATTAAACTGAGTGACTGAACAGAACATTTTACTCCAAAATCCTAGACCTCTTGTGAAGAACCAAGTCCAGTGAAAGTATTTGTGATGCATTGTAACTTCAAGTACGGCTTCATCAGAAAAGATTCCTTGCTGAAGTCAAATGGCCTTCTCTCAAAATGCACCTACTTGGAAACACAAAGCAGACTATTTTGCTACTTTCATAATTATAAAAACTAATGCTGAACACAGTTCATTTTATCCAGAAGTAGTTCAGAAAAAACACCTTTTATGAAGTGAGGTCGTCACTTAGTGCACACGTGCACAACTGTGCCAATGGAAATAAATGAGATAGAAAGGAAAATCTAATTAAAAAAAACCCACTTCTTCACAAATTTTGCAAATAAATTTCATGAGAAATGTGAAGTCACTTATGTAAGAGTGGAATGTATTTTAAGTTTTTGATTTTTCCCCTGGGAAATTTTTCTGAGGTGTATGGTGGCCCCTAGTGGCCCCTGTCATCACACCAAAATATGACAGCTGCCATACTTTAAAAAATACTTCTTGGGATTGTCTATTTCCAACATATTTTTTTACTCTAAATGACATATTTATTATGTCTTTATATTTGCTACTGCATGTAAGTGCCAGGTGTTGCTAATCTTCTGGAAGGAAACCTGTCAATAATAGCAATATATATGTATAGTAAGATACATATAAATCAAAGATAGACTTGAATCCAATCACTTAATTTAAATATCCTTGTAAAAAGTAGAACATTTGGTTTGTCTCCAAAAAGTTTTAGCTCCAGAATATCTACACTGCAAATAGTCATGTGATATTTCTTCATCTGAGCTTATTGTAGTATAAAGGGCAGTTGCATAGGAAAAAATTGCTGGTGATGCTCCTCCCAGTCCAAAGTATAAATCCTCAAAATTTTTGTTTTGGTCTCATCTCACTCTGGAGGTGCGTAAAGCTTGTGGGAGCTTTACATCCTTTAATATTACACATCTTAAAGATCTTTACAATTCCAGTTCGAAGCAGCCTCACAGTCACCCATGTCTTGTGGCACTGGGCAGTAGAAGAGTATCACACATTGAGTCAGGACATATAAATGAGATATGTTTTTGCCTTGCTGCCCTGAAAGGAAAGGAGCGTTTTTCACGAAGCACACTTTCCAAAATGGCCTTGATGAAACAGGCAGTGGGAACTAGCTCTTGACTTACAATTTCCTCCTTTTATTACTTAATGCAATTGGACAGTCTTAAAAAAAGTAAACTCCTTAGTAATTCTGAGAAGTCAAAGGTGCAGGTAGGAGATCATTGGTCGCTTTCCCCCTCTGCCTGAAAGCATTCAGACTGTTCTCTCAGATCCCATGAGTGACTGAAAATCCAGACTATCTTCTGTGGGAGTGTGCAGTATTCCTTGTCTTTTCTGATGAAACTGATAGTTGCTGAAACTCACCCTGGATGACAAAAACGGTGTCAGAAAACACAGCATCACAAAGTATTTTTAGTGTTTTTGGAATATAAATACTTCCCTAAAATTGGGATAAAATCTTACTCTTCTAAGGTGACATTTACTTTGGCCCATTTAAGATATCTGCAGGAGAGTCTTTATAGTGGAGCCTTGGGGAACCCATGGACATCAACCGAGGGGACTGGGTTCTTCTAGGGAAGGGTTCATCTGGTCAGGTAGAGAGAACTTCTTAGGGATAAAATGAACAGTACATCAGTGAGTGTTCAATTAATTTGATTATTATTCAGCAATTTTCATCATTCACAAGCAAACCGGACTTGAACACTCTAGTCTACAGAAGCAGACTATCAAGGCAGTTAATCTGTGGACATATTAGTAAATGCCCACAAACCTATTACTTGCATGAAGAGGACACCCAGGTAGGCTGAAAAATTGATACATATAGCTAATGAAAACCAAGTAATTGATATGAGTTTTTAGTTTTCTCCTTCTGCCTGTAGATTATTCTTTCTTTTTAAATTTGAGAATAACAAACTATACACATTCTCCTTTACCTCTTCTGCCATGTTAAGTAGCATTTTATGCTGTTCTGTCTGAATAAGCAATGCTGGAAATGTTATAGCCCATTTTCTCAGATGGAGATTTTTGTCTCAAGAGCTGAGGCAAAAAAACTATCTATCTCATCCCTTCTAATTCTCAGCACTATAAATTGATGAATGCTCTCTTTTGATCATGCTATCATATTGGCTGTATCACTCTGTCTACGACACAGGCCTTTCACAATTTTTTGCACTCTGGACTAAAAGATAATAAATCATAGAATCATAAAATCATAGAATCAGCCAGGTTGGAAAAAACCTCTGAGATCATCAAGTCCAACCCTTGATCCAACACTGCCATGGTTACTAGATTATGGCACTAAGTGCCACATCCAGTCTCATCTTAAAAACCTCCAGGGATGGAGAATCCACCACTTCCCTGGGCAGCCCATTCCAATGTCTGATTACCCTTTCTGTAAAGAATTTCGTCCTAATATCCAACCTAAACCTCCCGTGGCAGAGCTCAAGACCATGCTCTCTTGTCTTACTGACAGTTCCCTGGGAGAAGAGACCAACACCCAGGTGGCTACAACCTCCTTTCAGGTAGTTGTAGAGAGTGATGAGGTCATGCCTGAGCCTTCTCTGCTCCAAGCTAAACAACTCCAGCTCCCTCAGCCTCATAGAATACCTCAGAATACCTTTTAGAGCTACAAGGCATCACACAGGGCTGAGATGAAACTGGGGCCAAGTCATAGGGAGGCCAGATGTGGACTCTCTACTGCAAGAGCAGAATGTCTGGCAGTGCTCTCTGCAATATTATATTGGGCAGTGAATTCTCTTCCTGGAGATAACCATGAGGATTTAAATAGTGCTTTGGTCTGGTGATACCTTTGCTCTGAAGAAATCCACCCTCATTTCCTCTCATCCCCTATAATGCTAAATCCTTCATGTGTCAGGGATCCTTGTAAGAAGACCAGATTACAGATCTGTAACAATAGATGTTGCAGATCACATTACAAGATCTCTCATTTTTCATTTGTTTGTTTTATGATGACTGACAATCATTTTTGGTTTAAAAGTTCTTGAGAGGTTCCCAAGAAGATAACAACATAACTGAACTGTATGATCATTATAATGCTGGGCATTAAAACAGTGAAACAAATAGAGTTGGTTGAATTATGGGAACATTTTTGTCCAAAACGGATCCTTTTGTTGAACATTATTATTTTCAAATAACAAATTGAAAACGTTGCCGAGGCTTTAAAAGACATTCTTTATTGCTTCCTGCAACCTAATGCTCTGAAAATAACATGATATGTTCTGAACTGGCAGTTACAGTATTTTCTAAGTAAGCGGCACTTAATATATTCAGAAAAATAATAATTTTTCTAAAATACTGGTGGTTTTGTAATAGCGTCTAAAATTGGTTGGTGTATGCTGTGCTATCTCTTAAAAAAGCTTTCTCACTGAATATTAGGCAGTAAGAATGTTTGGCTATCTTGCTAGTTCCAATAATCATTACCCCAGCTTCAGGGTGAAAGCATGAAAATAATTAAACATTTAATTTCATGGTAGAATGATTTCAATAGTATTTACCATATTATGAATAATGGTTAAACAATAAACAAGGAAATGAGATGGGTCCACTGGGAAACTCTCATCTGTAAGAGAGACTGATGGAACATCACTCTCAGTGCAGGCTACATGGCAAATCTTTTTACTGGACCATGACCTATTGGGAATATACTATGCCACGTATTTCTGAAAGCTGGTGTTATCAGGAGACAGTTGCTAATGGCAATGGCAAATAAATCATAGAACACAAACAGAACAATCTCAGAAAGTTGCATGCTGGCCCTCAGTAATTTCCCCTTCCAGCTTTCATATCATTGTGGTCTACAGACATCCCAGATCCATGTTCATATCCTAAACCTTGTGGGTCCTTCATACTGAGACATACAGAGCTTTCTCTCTTCCTTCTTTTCTTTACTCTCAATTTTAATGATTTGCTCTTCCACGTATGGAGGCCCCTACTATTCATCTTGTGCAAACACTCCTCCAAGTTTTTTCTTGAGAAAAGGGCCCTTCTGTTACCTACTGCGAACTTCCTTTTCCACATATCTCTCCTACAGTATGTTTGACCTCGTTATATCCCTATATATAGATAGACAGGAAATTTAAAAATTTTACCAAGAAGTTCAACAATTCACATATTTTCCCACTATTAATAAACCAGATGCTCTGAATTTTTAATATAAAAAACTGTTGTTTGTATGACCTCTAAAGCAAGACTTTAATTCATTGAGGTTCTTCTAGATTTGGATCTTCTTAAGGAATTGGAGACCTTGATTAACTGGAATTGCTCAACTGAGTTCTACAGTGACAGATGTCTGGAGTTTTACCTTTAGAAACAAAAGATAAAATGACTGGCAACTTGTGCACCTTGGAACTTCATCAAACCTTGACAAGGTGACAAAAATTAGTCCCCAACAGATGTGTGAGAGCTGTGTCTTTCACAGTGGATGTATGTCTGTTAGAGCTTTTTACTTTGAGACATGGGTGCCCTGACTCAGCCCAGGGGTGGCCATGGCAATGTCCTGCCAGGCATCTGCTGTGTTTGCTGCTGATCTGAGGGGTTTTTCCCACACAGAGAAGGTCTGCTGTCATATCTCTACTGACATTCCCTGCTCTCCTTCCCACCTCCCACTTGCAGAAGTGGGTGAACAGTTCTTGAATTTTTTTTGATAAGTCTGTTTGTAAGTTACATTACTTCTAAGATGAAGTCTCTTTCCTATCTGAGATTTGTTTGGCATATACATAATCTGTTACCATTGCAGGTCGATAGCCTCCTAGAATCAGCCCTAACATATGTCCATATTCTCTATCGTTTTCTCCATAAAGACATCTTCCCAAAGAAACTCACTGTCAAACTCCTAAGCCCTGAACACTCTGCAATGATCATCAGTTGCCTGTTACAACAGAGAAATTCTCCAGTTATTCTGAAATATATGCCTTTTCTGGATATAAACAGCCTTCAGATTAATACATATACTCACCCACCCTTGTACCAGATGAATACACTGTGTCACCTTATCCTACATCAGGAGAAAAGTCAGTAAGTTTTGTAACAACTTCAAAAAAATTATTGTTATTGCCACATTTCCTGCTGTAGCCACCTTGAATTTTTTTTTTTAAGAAACACAAGAAGGCAGGTTTTGGACATACCTTGCATAAAATTAACACCACTTTTGCTTTACAACTTCTTATCCGCCAAATAAAAGATTGATATCGACCCTCAGGAAAAGTTCAGATTCAGAAACTTACTGATAAAATAGATTTCTAGTTCATGCTGAGCCATATAACTCAAAAATGCTCTCTTACACTATTTAGAAAATGTGAAAAACGTTTCTGGCATCCTGGAATGGAAATTCAATCATTTCTAGTAAGATTGCTCAGAAAAAATATCTTGGTCTGAAGTGTGGGTGTGCCTGCTCATACATGAATTCTGTATTTGCAAATGTCCAAATGTACGTGTCCAATAACACAGACCTATAAATCCTGAAACACTGAAGACTTCTATTCAAATTTAGTTTCCACTCTTACTGCATTTAAAAATATAAAGTTTAGAAAGTACTTATCAAAAGCTTTGGGATTTGACCAATTTACTCAGTTTATGAGGGCAAATGCATGACCAGGTTTTGCTACTTCCAGAACCTGCCGTCTGTAACTATTGCTTGTTCTACATCTAGAAAATACAAACTCAGTTGGGGAAAAAGGTAAATATAACTTAAAAAAACATGTACATTGAGGTTATGATAATTTATATCTATTCTAGAGGAGAAGCTTTGGGTTGATTTTTTTTTTCATTGAAAATACATTTAAGTCTTCCATAACACTAGTAAATAGAAGCACAAAGCCTGTTCCTTCCCTGTTTTCCACATTATGGTACTGTGACGTAAACGATCAAGCAGATGGTGTCAGACACCACTTAATCATGAAGGGAGCACAGTGAACTTCCTACTGAATGGGGCAATGACTATTCCAGGTGGGCATTAATATAGAATCATATGAACACCAGTCCACCATGTTTATTTGAACTATCTCTGGAGGGATTCCTTATTGGCTTTGTCATTTTCTCCAAGTATCATTGGCACCTATGCTGTATCAGAGCACAGTTTATAAATATACATTTTATCAGTCATTTTAAGAGAACCGGTGTCAGGCACATTTCTGGGGCAATCCCATTTCCACTACTTTTCAGAGGAGGGCATTGCTTCAAACAGCAGTAGGCCATGACCCACCCAGCTAGCACCAAATCACAGGCTGTGTCAAATAATCTGTAATACAAAGGATGCTGAGAAGAAAATTTTAATTACTATTGTTCCCCACAAATTGGAGTGCAAGCAAAATCCCATGGAGCCCATTCTCTGATGGACATATCACCTCCACAATTACTGAAGTATTAAAATTGACTACTGTTACACATCATGAGCTTCATCTGTTCTGAAAACCATGTGTTGGCCAAGATCACAATGGCAGCTACCACAGACAAGCAACTTCAGTGGCAAACAATTCTTGTGCATTGCTATACATCTCAGCTAAATACCTCACTTCATGAACAGTCATCCCCCCAAAAAAACGTATTTTATAGAAAATGCTTCTGCAGAGTTACCAGTGTTGGCTTGGGAGGATTGTGATCATGAAAATTCAAATTCAGCATGCTTAGAATGAAACTGGAATTTCAGAATTTAACTTAAGGAGAAACTCTGATTTGTCATTATTTAATTTAAGTTCAGTAAAATCCAATTTGAGAAGAAGAGACTTATATTACACAGGTATATACATTTGAATGAAAATGTATATATATATATTTTATATGTATAAAATTACATTAAGTCAACATCTTCCTCTGCTGTAACAAACGCACACAATTAGAGGATCATATATGCTGAAAGAAAAAATACATCTGTTTCACTACATGGCTTAACTGCTCAAAATATATCTACGTTTTAACTCTGTGTTCATCATTATGCAACCAAAGCAACTGCATTTTTCATTTACATATGACATTTTGAGTGTTAGTATTGAGAACAACAGAAAAAAAAAAGTTTATTTCTTCTAAAAAACCTTCCTCTGACCTTTAGGGGTCATAGGTCCTTTTTTTATTCTCTCCCCTAGCTCTTAGAAGGATACAGTTTCTTAAAAAAACTAAATAAAACCAAATCCTCTTCTGAGATATTAGAACCTGCAAACTGCAAATGATTTTGTGAGCAATGTACATTGATATTCCACAACTGGTGCTGCACAACACCTCCAGAGAGTAGTAATGACTTCTTTCTGTCACTCTGTGGGAGGATGAAAAGGAGAACAATGGAGATCACTTTTATCTTCTCAAAAACACCACAAAATATTTCTGAAATATCTTCTATTAAAAGATACGCATCTAGCATCAGCTCATTTCAAAGGTAATCTCATTATTCCTGCTTAGTCAATTTTTTATTGCACAGTCTGTAAGGTGTAATGTGCCACATATGTAATATGGTCCTATAACGACACAGAAGATGTTTGAAAACAGAAGCCAGTTCTGAAGAAGTGACACCATCTTTTTAAGCTTTCTTCTAGGTTAAATCTCACCTAAGCACTTCCCAGGTCTAATCTAGCATAAATCCTGAGTTTGTGCAATGTGCAATTCTGGCTTCTCCTGACAGATACCTTATCTGTAGGGAACAGGAATTCCTAGGGTCTGCGCACAGTTTTTTTTGTTAAATTTAACCCAGGTTCATCAAGATCACTACTTCATGAACTGACAGACTATCTTAAAAATATGCTTTGTCCTTCTTTCAGAAGCCAGTCTTCAACATATTTAGTATGTGGTCATATAGCCAGACGTAGCATGAAAGAATAATAGGCAGTGCTGGAGAGAGTTTTGAGTGATACTGAGATCAGTCTGCCTCCTCAAACTGCTCCCACTTTATTCTTACCATATACTCGTATCTTAACTCTTTAGCTCCCTCAGTTACATATTCCAGTGCTCCAAAGGATCACTGTGTTATTCAAGTGACCTGTGGGGGCACAGGAGTGATCTGAAATAATCATTGGCAGAAGCTAAAAGTAGAAGGGAAACTGAGACGGAGGTACGGCCAAGTGTTTGACAGTAGTACACACAAGGCTTGGAAACGGCACAAGTGCTCCCAGAGCTGCTCCCCTGCCTTTCCATATAGACACAGTCAAAAAAGCCAGCTGGAACAGCTTAAGGTTTTATGCAAAGGATCATCTTACAAAATACGGATCTGTCATACCTCTGCCAACAGGGCAGACCTCTGCTGGGTTCCCCCCATTCCGGAACATCATCACGTAACAGACTTCTGAGAAAGTTGCAGTTTGTAAGAAGTAAATGCATTTTTCTTTGTTCCAGGAAGACTCTGAATAAAAATAATGAAACAATTAATTATAATTCACTTCCCGAGTCTGAGGCAAAAGTAACTTAAGGCTCCTGAAATCGAGAGTAGAAACAGCAACCAGAAAGTTCATAAATAAAGCAAGACTTGTGTGTGTGTATTTTTCTAATCAAGTCAAGTAATCTATTTGTTTCTTTGAAACAATTAACCCTGCACTTACAGCTGCTACTATACCTACTACAGGGAGAGGAAGGGACAAGGAGTGATCACAAATAGAAAGGAGGAATGAGAAAGAAAACATAATGAACAACTGCTGCTGCTGCAATATTTCTCAGTCCAGACACTGAAATCCAAACCTGAATCCAGATTGGAAAACAAATCAGTAAGCCAGCACATCATTAAAACAGAGGTAAGAGACTTTAAATACATGCTTATTAGAGGTTTACTGTATTTGCCTAACATTCACACTAGATACAGTTTGAGTTGCAAAGATAACCCTGCTGGTTACAGATGGGGATCTGAAACAATCAGTGCTGCAAAGGGTGTTTAATGAACAATTTCAGCAGATTTGGGCTTTGTCCTGAGACTGAAAGAGTATTGGAAAAGACAGTGTGACTGCTGGTTTCTCGTATTTTCCGATCCTTTTCTTCTATTTCTGTATTTGCAAAATATGGAAGAATGTCTGAGTTTCTATATTTTTCCTGTTTATGCCTATGAAGTTTCTATTCAGAAATTTAGTAAATAGGACTGAAAAAAAACATTCTCTGCTCTAAGACTTTTTATCTTTCCCCCCCCTTTTGTTTTTGTTTTGGTTTGGTTTGATTTTTTTTTTTGTTCCCCCCCTTTGTATTTTTGTTTGTTTGTTTTTGTTTTCCCAATAAATAAATAAATGCCATAGTTTATCCCCGGGGGAAAAAAAATCACTCATAATTCTGTAATCTTAGCTCCTTTTTTCCCCAAAAAAAGTAAAACCTGAAACATGTTTACAGCCCTAAAAACAAATGATCCCTTATTTCTTTTTCAAAAATTCAGTTCACATCATTGTTTTGGTCATAGAAATGGGCCTGAGTTGCAAACAGAAGTACAGATCCTAAATTTCTGAAAGTTTTTTTTTTTTTCTAAAATTTTGTTTTATCCCTGTTTTCATGTAGATGGTAAATCCATACAGAAATCTTTCGAGAAATTCCTCTTTAAATGCAAAGCTGTCTAAGTCATTCAGCTCTTTGCTGTGTTTTGGATGTTAGTGATGTCTTCATTTGCTACAGGAGAACCCAAGAATCCTACCCTCAAATCTAAGCCAAGTAAAAAGACAAAAATATCACTTTAATAAAATATCTTGCACTTTTAGTTCACATTTCGCATCTGTAGAATCAGCCATGTGAATAGAGGCTTTTAAAAACTGTCCCGTTTCTATATTTTTCTTTTCAGTAAAAAAAAAAAAAGTCTCCCTACAATCATTTATTAGAAGAAGAAGTAAGATTTTGTAGGAAAAAAAGAAAAAGATTGGGAAAACTAGTTATAAAATTATAAAAGAAACAGGAAAATTGCTAGAAAGATGTGGTGCACCTAATAAGACTTTGGCCTCAGCACTGGTGGTGCAATAAGGCAGTCAGTTTATGTCTTACTTCCCAGACAGTTCCCTGGAAGTGCACAATCACAAAAAGAACTGTTGAAGCAGACCATTCTCACTAAGAAAAGAGTTCTCTGTGTTTTTATAAGAGAGTTTGGTGTGAGCACATGATTTTCCTCTGTGGGCTGTGTATACAGATAGGTGTTCCCATAGTTTTAAGGCTCAACCTACTTGGCAAAACTTGAAGTGAATGTCTAAGTGGGTGTTGCCGTTTCTTCATATTTAGTGAACGATTTCATATGGAAATATTCATAACTGTAAAAAAGAAAGACTGCTTAATTTTTATAAGAATCAATAGTGATATCTTTTCCAGACAGATAATTCATCAGTGAGCTTAAGTCTTCCAGAAAAATTTATATTGTCCAGTATAACATCAAACAAGCTGCCTCGAGTTTTTCCAGAAGTTTCAGGGTGTTTTCAAACACCTTTTCAAGAAGTAGTACGTCACCTACTTTGACTGCACTGACTGTATTTGTCAAAAAACAATGTATGTCAGGCATTTGCACAGTACAGGAAAACAGAAAAAAGACAGTCAACATATTAGATAGGAGAAGATGATGCAATTTTAAAAGAGATTAAAACTCTGATTTGGCAAAAAAAGATTTATTTGTTCAAACACTAACAACCAAGTTGTGTATAAACCAACAAGGTTTAGAAATATACACCTGTAGAAAGTTTGCTTCCCCGTTCTTAATAAAATGTTTGTGTCTAAAGATCTTTTTAATAAAACAATTCCTATAAGTTTTAAATGTCTCTTAAAGATTTTAGCTGATGTGTCTGTTATACTGCACATAGCTCTACCCAAAACAGATGAAAACAAATAACTTTTAGATTGCTAAAATGTACAAAATGGTTCTAGGATGAGAACAGGCTTTTTGTTTTTATAGCCTCAATTTTTAGGGAAGGAAACTACTGAAATCCAATTATATAGAGCTCAGTTTCTTGGATGAATGCCAACCAAAGGCTCTGTCTCTTATCTTCTTCTTTGACTTTTAGGGCTTTGGAATTATGCCTGTGAAGAATTAGTAAGAAACCTAGTGATAACACTTGTATACTTTAATCTAGCCTTCTATTTATTTTCTCTCCAAAGTGTGGCCTTTGAATCATACCTGTTTTCTCACGCTGCTATGGTGGTCTTGGGCTTGTAAAAAAAAAAAAAAATTGGTAAGCTCTGTTCTCGTTTTATTTTGGTCTACTTCCCTAATCCTAGCAATAAGTTACGCAAAAACTCCAACATCCATACAATTTATCTTCTTTATTTTCTGAGATATTGATCCCTTCAAAAACAATAACAGAGAAAATAAAACCCCCAGTTAAAATCAGAAAACAATTTCTGCCTCCTGTAATAATAATTTAAATTAAAAAAAATTCTTTCTACTGAAGAAATTCAGTGCATAAACATCCTAAGAAATCTGTAAGACAAGATATTATGTTCATGGAGCATCACTCTCACTAAAAACAAATTTAAACACAGGCAGTACCAAATGGCAAAGCTGTCATAAAGTCTGTCTAGCCACGCTTTTAACCTGAAATACAAACATTCAGTTTCCCCCAAAGAATAAAAACATCAGTAGAATTTTATTTAATCAAATATCCGTAGAAGTGCTGTTGGTCCCCAACCACACACATAGTAAGAATATCTGAAACTGCAATCAGCTTTGCAAAGAAAAACATTAGTGTTTCTGTGTTTCTATGAACATCTACCTTGAGCCCTACCAAATGTAGTTTGAGTGAGTTTAACTGGGAGCACTTCAGTGTCTTCACTGAAGTTCAGCACATTTGCAAGAGCAGAGAACTTGGTCATCAAATGCAGGTCAGCTGTTCTGCAAATGGGAAATAGTCTTCACTGACTTTTTTTTTTTTAAATATAGCAGCCTTTCCCATCCCTTATTTATGTATCTGTAACAATTCACAAAGAATAATTTTTCTAAGGAGGCTAAGACAATTAGAAAATAAAGAGTGCTTTTCCAGAAAGATGGTCATAAATAAAAGAGAATTATTGCAGCATGACAGTTCAGAGATTCCTGGGTGAAAGCACTTACAGCAAATACCCAGGGAACCCTCTCAGAAAATTAATGCTGATTTGCAGAGATAACTGTATGAAAATTTCTGGATTTTGAAGACTTCAAAGGTTCTCACTCCATTTGTTATTCTTCTGGAGGCCTTGTTTACTCTCTTTCTCATTTCCCAAGTTTCAGTGAAGGGACATCAGAAAGTGAAGCAGTACAGGTCATTCTATTGAAACACTGCTTTCTGGAAGGCTTCATATAAAACAGGCAAGAAGTTATTGTTAGCAACAATATCCTAACAACAGACTCTGTTATACTCTCATTCCCACAGCTCTCCCCTTTGTGCAGCCATGTTCATCTGCCAACCGGCTACTCAAAGGGGAAAACTCATTAGAATAAGCTTTATAGTACATCCAATGTGATCACATTCATTACTATTATTGGTAGCTATTTTGGCTATATAAAGCAGGCATCATGCTGACTTACCCTACTCCATTATGCTTGGGGGTCTATTGTGTTATTAAGGCTGTGGAATGTAGTAAAACCACACCTATTTTAATGTTCATATAAAATATTCATCTCTATTGGATAAAGGTTTTCACTTTGAATGCATTCAATAACATTCCTAACTTTAGTGGCAGAGGTTACAATTCAGGTTGTTTGAATTTATTTATATTTTTTGATACGAAAAATGATTTTCTCTTTGGTTTCTGTAATAACAAGCAAAACTATTGAGATGTCTACAGCTCCTGTGCTCAATAAAGAGTCAAAATGTTCATTTAATAACAAATACAGTTTGCATTTCTTAACTGGTATATTAGAAGCACAGTTCTCAGTTCTCAGTTCTCAGGTATAGGGAGGTACCTTAAGTCTATTCTGGAAAAAGATACAGGTATGCACCATTTCTCAAGAGCCTGATTTCTGTAGGAAGGTACACCAACATCTCCAAAAGACCCCCAGAATCAGGACAACAAGCCTATGCAGCATGTTAATGACCTCATAGCCTCACTCAAGTATAATTCTCATAAAACGTATATCCTGGAGTTGGGAGACTTCAGTCACTCTTTCTGACACTTTTTCTTTCTCTGATTTTTCTGACATTTTTCCTTTTCACATTTGATCTTTGATTTAGATGTGGTACAGAATCACAGAATCACAGAATCACAGAATCACAGAATCAGCTGGATTGAAAAGGACCTCTGAGATCATCAAGTCCAACCCTTGATCCACTACCACCGTAGTGGATTACTAGACCGTGGCACTCAGTGCCACATCCAGTCTCATCTTAAAAACCTCCAGGGACGGAGAATCCACCACCTCCCTGGGCAGCCCATTCCAATGTCTGATTACTCTCTCTGTATGTGATATCTGTACATGATATCTGTTGAGAACAGATCTCTATAAAAAAAGGTAAAGGCTGGAAAAGGGAAGGGAAATGTAATACATTTGATGAAAACAGAAATTTAGCTCTCGGTTAGGGCCAGAGCCCAGCTTTTCTGTACATTGTGCAAGCACCTAGGTAAGAAGCCCTTCCCTCTATGTGCTTGCAGTTGAGGGCAGCTGTACTGCTTGCTTCTCTCACATAGCTTAAGAATGGAATGAGTTAAATAATCCCTCTTGGCAACTGGACCATAGATGCAGAGAATCTAGTGAAAGCAATGATACAATTCCTCATACTGTGAAGTATGTTGTCCCTTGCAACTCATTCCCTAAATCCTGATCAAGATTTTGGAGCCTTTATGCGTTACAGACTCCCATTCAGCCAATATCAGACAAATATCAGGAATCAAATTATAAAGTTGTGAAAATGAATCACTGGTTTGTAACTTGTGATTGAGTCTATCAATAATAGCTAAGGATAAGCAAGGAGTTAAAGCTAATGGTCATGGAAAATTGGCTTCTTTTGGTGTTCTGTTTGTTTTCTCCACTAGATTTTCCATATTTATGTTCTCCCTTTATGTGGTTTTCTCATCTGTGCAACACGAGTGTAGGCTGTTGACCTTCTGGGGTGAGGCTACTTTTACATGAAACTTAACAGAGTTGGATCTAGCCATGATTTGTAGCTGTACTGCCAGGAAAATAAACATGATTAATAAAAGGATTTAATTTTATTGAACTTTACAGCTTAATAACAAAGAAAAATATTTCATAGGCTATTCTGTTTACCAAATGTAGTATAACCACAAATAGATTTTTTTTCACCTCTGACAAGTATATTCCTGCATATGCTGGGATTCTGGAAGTATTATGATAAAGGACAGGCTTCTTTTGATTTCTTCATGTTATTTTATGTGTTCAACCCAACAAGATAAAAGGAATTTTTAAATACTGCAATATATGTCTGGTTCTTTACATAAAACTAAATATCATACAACTGCATCTAAGGAATTTACAAGGTAAGAGGGAGTTTCAGAAACTTGTTCTGAGATAAAGCTGTCATGTTACAAGAGAAAGATAGTTCAGTGCACACACATGTGGTAGAAATGTGGCAGTGTATCTGGAATATGTCCTCATAAATACCACTTCTAGTATTGACTAGGTGAAAAGCCCTAAAACATCAAAGTATGCTTTGGGAGAACATCATTGTTTCTTGGAAAGAATAACTTACTGATTATGTAGTTTAGGTCCCAGAAAAAAAAGTCATGATGAGAAAGGAAACTCATAATGCCTTGTAATGTACTCAGAACATCTAAAGATTCCTTCTGTTCAAAACCAATGCCTTTTGAATAGGTAGGATTTGCCAATATTAACTACCCTTTTTCTGTTTCATCATAGTGGTTATTTCTATTTTTTTAAAAAAAATTACATGCAAGAGTCTGGTAACAATATGCTTAATTTGTATTTCATATTTTTTACATTTTCTTTCTTGCAGAACATGATTTTGAAGAAGAGATTGGTGGAGCCAAAAGCTCTGTGACAGGCCTGAGCAACTCTAGTGCAATGGAGTCTCCTTGGGGGTGATGGTAATATAAATAATAATAAAATGCTAACAGTTGTGCCTGCCAGGCTTCCTTCTTCAGGATATTACTGTAACCCATCTGAATGTGCTTTGACCTGCCCAATGACTTTTGATTCCCTATTCCTGGAACTATTTATTCCTTCATACACATTTCTAACTTTCCATTAAGAGAAACATTAAATGATTGAACAGACTTAACCCTATTTTTGATCACCAAAAGTAAATGATTGCTGAAGATTTCTTTTTAATTCTTGGTTTCACAGAAGCTTCAAATCTGTCAAGATAAAATCCAATATGAAACTTTTCCTCTATAATTTTGGAAAGCTATACCTTTAGTCATTTACCTAAGTACCATTCGGATGCAGTTGTAAAATTTTTAACCAGAACTTACTTTAATTAAAACCTTACTGCAACAACAGAGAAACAGTGGGCTTTTCCACCCAGACAAGTGGAATCTGCACATTCTGTTTTGTAATTCAATTTTTGCAGTGGCCTTTCCAGAGGAGACTCTCTTCTCTTTCCTGTCTGTCTTCGATTATTGCCTGGCTGGTGCCACTATCACGGTCTGTGCACTGCAAGACCAAATCTGAGTTTACACAACACAAAAGAGCTGGTCCAGCTCTTCAGTCACTCCAGACTTGCATCTGACAGCACTCTGGGAGCACAGACCTTGCACAAACTGCCAATAAAAGCCAACCTTCCCAACTGCATTCCTTTAAAAGCCACTATTGTTCTCATTCATGACTGAACAGCTCAGCCTTACATTTCAAATGAAAAAAAAAGAGAAGTCCAGGCTTCGTTGAACAACTTCCAGACATTTCCTTCACCCTCAGAGCATTTCAATCCTATTGTAAGGCTTTTTTGTGTAGTACTCCTGAAATGAGGATGGTTGTCATTATTTTCTCGGATAGGGCAAAATCTCTCTGATTAATGCCAGCACAGTATTTCTTTAATCTTTTAAAAGATTAATTCTGTAGGTATTAACATTCAAAATTGGAAAAACACAGCAGTAAATGCATTAAAGCCACAATTTTACTAGCACACAAATAGATGATGGATTAAATCTGGTGTTACTTCAACTTTTTCGGTAATGAGCCATTTTCATTGTGATCCTGAATCATTTTTCTAAGTCACATTCTGGGCTTCAAGACAATGCAAGCGGTTATAAATTATTTTCATTTTGCTCAGTGTTATGATAGAAAAACAGTGAGCTCCAGGAAGATGTCATGAATGGAAGTGTTTTTGAGATAAAGACATCTAGATAGCCCTTTTCACCTATTTCTTTATTATGTTTCCTAATTTATCCCTTTACTAGAATTACTACCTAGAAACAAGCTGCCAACTTCCAGTGTGCTAGAAACCAAAAAGAGGGTATGGTTCCTATCCAGGAGACATAATATTCTAAAATACAAAGCAACTGGTTTATAGTGAGCTACAAAACAAACTTCTGTATACCTTTAATATCTATATATTTTTAAAAAGGTGTAACTTGCCTAAGCTGCTTTGGGCTTTTGACGCAGGAAAAGAAAAATAGGGGTGGAGATTACTTATACTACACACAGAGAATCACAGAAGGGTTAAGGACAGAAAGGGTATTTAGTCCCTGTTCAAGTAGGGTCCCCCTAAAGAGCATATAACTCAGGATTGTGTGCAGATGACTTTTGAATATGTACAGTGAGGGAGACTCCACAACCTCTCTGGGCAACCTGTTCCAGTGCTTAGTCACCTACACAGCAAAGAAGTTCTTCCTCATATTCAGATGGAACTTCCTGTGCATCAGTTTCTGCCCATTGACTCTTGTCCTGTTGCTCGGCACCACCAAGAGAAGCCTGGCTCAATCCTCTTGACACCCTCCCTTCAGATGCTTCCAGACATTGATGAGGTCCCCTCTCATTGTCTCTTCTTGAGGCTGAACAGGCCCACCCCCTTCAGCCTTTACTTATGAGATGATCCAGTCCCTCAATTATCTTTGTTGCCCTCCGTTGGACCTGCTCCAGGATCTCCATCTCTCTTTTGTGCTGAGGAGCCCAGAACTGGACACAGCACTCCAGATGTGGCCTCATCAGGGCTGAGTAGAGAGGCAGGTTCACCTCCCTTGATCTGCTGGCAGTGCTCTTCACCCAGGATACCACTGGCCTTCTTGGCCCCAAGGGCACACTGCTGGCTCATGGACAGCTTTCAGCCTGATATTAATTTAGATTTGGTACATATTAAAACCCCCCAACAAACTCGTTTCTCTGTGGTGAAGCAGCAGAGATAGAAATGCCCAATATCTATGGGTAGGTCAGACAGACTTTGGTGCTTTGCTTCCTAGTGGAACAGGTAGCAAGGTACTGATGACTCCCTCCACTGTGCAAGGGAAAAATTAGGTAGATCCAATTATTTTAAAAAATCAACCCAGTGAGTAAGCAAGTATTTACGCTGAAGTAGGAAGCAGTCTTCTGTCCTACGTTCTGGTGCTTAAGTGCCTTTTACTATGAAGAAAACCCCCTAAAAAACAGAAACCTCTAGTAAAAGTGAGTCCAAGCACTGTTTTTTCATTAAGAATGGCCCATAGAAGATATAAAGAAAGAAAGCTTCTGTTGAGCACACTCCTGTACAGAATTATTCCCTTGGTGCTGGAGCACTGAAAGGCTCCTTCCACTTGGAGTGATTCAAACCCAAAGTTCCCATGAAGCTGGGGTGGGAACATTCCTCTAATACCCCAATAATGCTGTGTGTGAAAGTCACTTAAAGCTCACTCTAAGAGAAAGCACTGAGATACAGTGAAGGTATGAATATACAGCACACAGATCAGGACACTCAATTGGGAGGCAGGAGAGTAGTTATTGATTTATTTTTTGTACCAGGTTGCAAAGTCCAATCCATATTCCCAGCAAAGGGCACCCCTATGAAAAGCAGAAACACCTAAGCAGGAGATCCATACAGCCCTGTGGCAAGCTAATTGAGCTATCCAGAAGTAAATGACAGCACTAAGGAGTTGTCCCATGGTATTGGAATATGATGTCCCAAGCAAGTAATGTTTGTCCCAATGAACAGAGCACCTGTCCCAGCTATCTCTAGGATTCCCCTCCTTTTCTTTTTGTTTCCTTCTGTTATTTTTTGTTGTTTCTTGTTGTTTGTTTGTTTGTTTGTTTTAAATTAGCTGCTTGAAATAACCATTTTTTATTCAAAATGAAACAACTAGCATCTCTGATATCTAATTGTTTAGTCATTCAGCATTTACATAAGTCATAAAGAAGGATACCCTGGTGGATCAGTTTTCATCCATAAAAGCAGACAAGCTGGGCTACGTTCCCCATTTGCTTGAGTATTAAAGAATTTTGTACATAGTATATGTAGCATAAATTAGTGACCAGGAAAGGACTTTCCTCATTGGTACATCTACAGGAAAGGAGGTGATGTTTTTTCACATTTGACAAGAACAGAAGAAACTGAACCAGATCCTGCACAAATTGGATGAATTTTCTCTCTAATGAAACACTGAAAAAACCAGGACCCATTACTTTGGGTGGTTCTTTTTAGTCTAGATACTCAGAATATATCTGTAAAACCAATCCCTTGGACAACATTAGCAGAAACATACCGATTACTGTGTCCTGCCAGGACAGTGGTGGACTAAATGTACCTGTGCTGTTTTGGCAGTGGAAGTTACATGCCTGTGAGATAAGGTGGCAGCTGAAGGAAAGTTTTGTGCATCTGAAGAGCACATGATGCTGAAGTAAATTCCTTCATTGTAAGGAGGTGCAAGTTGGCTGGGGAAATCTGTATGTAAGGGGATAAGATCTGCTATCCTAATCTCTCCAGATGAGTAATAAAGTAAAGCATTGTCTATCTCCATCTAAATTTAACGTGAGGGGTCCTTTCTGTTTTTATGTAGTGGATGAACAGTGACCTTATCCAAACATCCTCTTTCCTCTCACTGTTTCCTTCCCTATTGCCTGTTTCTCCTCTACAGCTGGGAGGAAGCACCCCTTGGTCTCATAGGACTGTCCACCAGGTCAAATTGCACTTGGCCAGGGCCCCTCACCCCAACTGAAGTTGAACACACATATCTTAGAGGTTTTAGAAGGCTAAAATATATAGGCAAGGGTAAATAAATAAAGATTAGGCACCAGGAAGCAGGAAGAGATGAAGTATGTGATAAAATTTCTTTCCTGTCACCCATGCCCAGCTCTCCTCTAGGTGCTAAAAGGAAATGAAGCCTCTCTTTCTCTTATTGTTCTCTTTCTCATTCTCCTCCTTTTTTTTCTTTTTCTCATTTTCCTTCTCTCTTTCTCTCTGCTTCCCTTCCTACCTGGACAGATGTCCCCTGGCCATTCTCCCAGTGGAGCACCCTTCAGCAGATCCCAGAACTGATGCTCACTGGTCACCAGCATGTGTGAGGGAGAGACTGGCCTGTTCCAGAAAAATTCTGGTGACTTGGGGCCAGCTATTCTGCACATAAAACCCTGGAAGTTCCTAATGAGTTCAGCATGTGTGAGCTGATTAAGTTCTGACTACAGGGAAACATAATTGTCTGCATATAGTTGGAGGTAGTAAGAGGAGAAGTTATTAAACATGGTATGAGGGAGTTTATTAGCAGTAATAGGATGGAATTGAGAAAGCAAACACTAGAACATATGGAAAAACTGCCTGACAATGAGATCAACTCTAAGTACGAAAGGCTAGTGTAAGCAAGTGGAGGAAACCACATTTAAAATTAGACTTAACACTAGAAAATGTGCTGTGGGGCACACGCCTGCCTGGCAGAGAGATGTGCAAATCAAACACATCTTTTCTCTCTGCACCCAGCACCCCTGGATCTAGAAACAGGTCCAATCACAGTAGCAGAGAGTCCATCCAGAGTCCATGATTTGAGACTTCATGCCATCTTTGCTACGATCAGGAGAAAAATCTTTTTAATATGTTATGGGCTACTGGACACTGTAGGTGAGCTGGTAGTCACCGAGAAGATGGGAAACCAAACAAGGGATATGAGGCCATCTTTGTACTGATAAAGGCCAAAGAGCACTTTACAGGATTGTAATATTTATTTTCAGACTTGCCATCACCTGTGGCTTTGTCTGAAGTTGAAAATGCATCTATTATTTTCTGGTTGGAGAGGCGGTACAAGGAAACTAAGATGTGTGATATTAAAAAGGAAAGTCTTTAAAATTATGTTCAGGGTGTGGAAAGTGCAGGCAATATATTTTGCCTTTCTTCCTTTCAGTGTAAGGGAAAGACATCTGTCGGGAAAGTCTGGCTTGGTTATTTTTACAGCTACATGGCTGTTGCTAAACACAGCTTGTAGACACCACCGACTGGAAACACCCACCCACCAACTATGCATTTATTGTGAAACCAAGGCAATAGCAGAAGGCACCAGGGCTGCTGTTATCAAGTCAGCTGGGAACACCAGCAATTCTCATGTCCTCTCAACAGCCAGGCGATTCTGCCGCTCCAGCTTGGCAGCAGAATCCTGGTTCTCAGCTGATACGACAGTGCATATATGGCACTAAGAAGGCTTGAATTAACTGTCAGACATTGCCTCAGGATACAAAGATGCATAGATTTTTCCATTCTCCTTTTATTTGCAATCTCTCTGCCTAATCCCGCACAGCAGTTTCAGTGAAACCCAATAGGTCACTGGTGGGTTGCTTCCTACAGCTCCTGTTTTCTTCCTCTGCAGACAGTCTCAAATGGAGCAGCTAAAATGGGTTTAAATGTCTGACACACAAATACCAGAAAAGTGCAGAGGTTTATGTGCATGTATTAATGGGTATATTGCTTTCCATGACTGAATAGTGCTTTTTAGGAGATAAACATGGAAATGGCTACAGTTATTGTTGCAATTGGTATTTTTGGAGAGTATTCTGTTTTTAGAACTAGAGATTTGTATTTGTGAAAAAATATCTCAGTGGCTCTATTTTATGCTATGTTGCAGTTTTACACCCTCATATATGGACTTTGGGGGTGTCTTTGGCCTCTTGCACAATTTCAATATACAAATCAAGAGCATTTCATTGTGTAAATGCACACCCAAAGGAGGCAACTTGAACTATTTCTGTTTCCAACCAGCTGCTCTATCTCAGAGTCCCTCCAAAGCAATTACACAGTTGAATATAATGTCTTTGATACATTTTCATTACAAAATCTTGGCTAAGATATTCTGAGTTTATATTTATTATTGTTATTGTTGCAGACTTTGGCAGCACTACATGAGGAAATCAAATAAGGTCATTTTCATTATTTCATCCAAATGATAAACATTTTCATCATGTGGCTTGTAGAAAATATTTACAGTACAAAGCTATGGGGAGCTGATGGAATACTTACTAATCACTATGTCCAAAAACAATTGCAGGTGGATATTAAAATAATGTTCAGAAAATGGTCTAAAGAATTATGAAGCTATGTAACTTCACTGTTGTTGACAAAAAGCCAATAGTATTAGCATTAAACTCAAACATTTTTCTCAATAATACTTCTACTCAAATGCATAGCCTAAAGAAAGTCGAGAAATACTACAAGCTTGTGTCTGCTCTTCTGTAAGTGAGAAAAAAGGCCGGTATGTGTTCACTTCAATCTTTTGAGTTATGTTTTCAGACAGCCTGTAAGTGCAATGAATTTGTCTTTGCTTCCATACAATCTGAAATACTGTTACTGCTGCAGAGCATGTTCTTAGAAGGCTGTCTTAGAAGAGTTACTTGTTGTCCTGAAGTCTTTGTTAACTCCACTCCATCATATTTCTTGCTTTTCATTTTAACATGTATGGACATAAACAGAAGCTACACGGTGCCTGTTTTTCCTGCTGTGCTCCTGCCTCATGCAGTATTACCAAAGGATTGGTTAGAGAAGAAAAGGGCTTTGGAGGTCAGGAGTCTTGGATGGCAGGCTGAATTTGACCATTTAATTAAGTGACCCTCAGCAAGTCATTTCATTCTGCACCTCAGTTTTCCCTTATGTCTGTCATTTGCAATATCCAGGACTCTCAGATTTCTGGGTGGGTGGCACTGTTATTATTTGCATAATTCACATCCAAGTAAACTCATCTGCACTGAACGCAGTAAAAAAAATGAGAAACACATATACACATTGTAAAATCGTGCATTAGGGACAGAATAACAACAATCCATAAAGCAAACAACATTAACATTAGGTATCTTTCATGACTCTTGCAATAGAAAATCCCGAAGGAAGCAGAGCTTTGAAAATGAGACAAATTGATGAAACATCCACTAAAAATTACTAAGTCACAACAAGTTCCCTGCTCACCAGCAGATTGTTTTGAGAAACTGCTATCTGGAAGATTTGAGGCAAGGCAGCTGTTTCCAGCCACCCCCCTCCACAGTGAGCTCTGCATGGAAGCGTACAGTGAGGATATGTGGAGGCAGTGAGTGCCTATATGATGTCACCCTGAAGCGATCAAACATCTGAGTTTTGTTTTATTTCATAAGACTTTTTTCGTTAAGAAAGCCAAATGTCATATTCTCTTATCCCAGTCCTTCCCACAAAAGGATTATAGCTGTCTCGTTTATCAGGGTTCATTTTTTCACTAACAATGCCCACATTTCCTTCTCTTTACAGTATGATAAGACATTAATCTTCATTTTTCTACTAATCAGTCAAAGAGTTTTAACACTTAATACTTTATGCCTGGAAAGCAAAAGAACTGTCAGCATGATATAATTAAATTCTCTCTCATTGACCCTTAACATGTTTAACATCACCTCTTGCAGAGACATAATTACAGTAAATTGGAAGGAAAGTTTCCAAATTCAGTTGGATCTCCTGAACAGTAACTGCATTCTTCATTCCTGAACCCACAGCTGTTAGCTTTGCTGTTGAGATGTGTTTAAAGAACCTTCAAAGAGTAACAACTACATACCCATAACAATATTAGGCAGAAAATCCTACTTACATCATTGATGATTTGTTAGATATCTGCAAAATGCTTGATTTTCTATTTAGAGCACAGTATCCAGGATTTAATCAAAATAATTTAGTAGATGTCTCTCTGCTCTACTATCTCAATAACCAAATGTACGCAAACAGATATCAATTACAAACATTTGTGATTAGAGATCCTTAGGGGAGTATCAATGTCCCAGGCCCTGGGCTTCAGAAAAATGAATACCAGCTCAGGTCATTTAGAGGTAAGATTCAGGAACAGATATAGAAAAAAATAATTATCAAAGCAAGCTTTAAACCCGTTTGTCATTCTCACACACACAGTAAGCCAGAGTATCGAGTACTTTGGGTCTTGGGAGAGTCCACCCTTCAAGTTTGAGAGAGGGCCACCTGGTGGGACTGTCAGAGATACCCTGAATCAAGATTCTTCTTTTTGCTATTAGCTTAATGTAACTCAGTTTTAATCCCTATATGTATAGGATTGTACAGACAATTCCGAACTGAAGAAAACAAAAGTTTTATTTACTCAAATGTTCTCTTTCACAATGTAAAACTGCCATGCAGTGACAGCTGAAATCATCGCACACACCAAAAAACCCCCTTCAAATATCATCAGCAAAAATAACTCCAAGAAGATACTGGTTTGCCATCTGCAGATCCACTTCCCGACTACTGATTTACCAAAATTTCCTTCCCTCTCTAACCAGAACTGACCATGTACAATTAATTCATTGACCAAGTGAAAGACAAGATGTGCATTTCAAGGGACCTCACAGCTGAGTGAGTGCAGCCACCCTTCTGCACCCACACCAGCACAGCTCTGTTCTCCATAAAGAATTTCCCTAGACTTTTCCTCCTGATCAAAGTACTGCCCAGTGATAATGTGGAACAGAAATTGAGGTTTCTTGGTGGCTGGAGGCAGACATGATAGCACTCAAGGTTAACAGATGTTTCTGCTTTATCAGAAAATGATCTCAGTTTCCACCGCCTAAATTTCTCATGCTAGGGGAAAATCAGACAAAATCAATGTAGCAGACAGATATTTGAGGTGTGGGAGGAGAGCTGTGTTTCCTTCAACCTAGGAACAAGCAAGAGCTCCAGCCAGCTCTGGCACATCCATCTCCCCTTACTGCTGTGAACTTTTAGGATGGGCAAAAGCCATTTTCCTCTTTGTCTTGGTCCACAGAGTGTTCAGGGCAGATTTCATGGCTGTTATATGCTTCCCCAGCCAGAACTAGGAGCTGGGCCTGGGGCCAGGAGTCCGGCTCATTGTCCAGAAATGTGATTCTGATTTGGACTTTGTAATGGGTGAGGGAGCTGTGCTGAGTTTCCTTGGGGAAGAAAGGAGTTTGGCCAAAGCTTTGTAAAATGATACAAGTGTAAACCCCAGGGCTGGAGAATGCATTGTGATAGAAGGAGCTTTGGCCAGCCTCATTTATATCACTCACAGCTCCAGGACTTGCAGCTGTACTGAAACTGTACTGCATGTTAGTGCTAAGAGATCATCACTGTGTTCACAACCATGAAAGGGCACAGGAACTCTTCAACATATGACCTAGAGCAAATGATTCATGCTCTCCTCACAGCTGTTTGCTCCTACTTTGGAACAGCATTAAAAATACATGGAGAGCAAGGAAACAGGCTTTGTGGTGGTATCCTGCTTGTGCATAGTCCTTCCCCTTCGAAACTGTTAAGTGTGGAAGGCCACAGAGGCAGGCAATCCCACCTTCCCTGAGCACAAACTTGGTGGGATCTTAGGTGGACACAGCTTTAATTATTTGAGCTGTTTGCATTTTGTTTATTTTCTTCATTGTTACATGATTACATAAGTAATCTGTTTTTCATTATTTATTCCTTATCCTTTCAATTTCCTCAGGAGAGAAATGAACAAAAGAAATTTAATAAGCAAAGAAAGGGACCCACAGTACTTCCAAGGTCTTCTGTCCTACAGGCTCAGGACTAGAAAGACAGTAAGTTCCCAAGTGCACAACTACAAACTATGGCTACTACAAAGGTAGGTAGGATGCTGAGAAAGCAGGGATGTGTGCTTCCCAGTTAGACTGGTTTACCTTGCTCAGCAATGATCTCTGGTGCAGGGAAGGAACACAAGGCTCCTACCAGGCTGCAAAACCCTGAGCTTTGAGTCTCTTTCTTCCTCATTCATATTTGATCCTTGCCTTTATAATATCACCTAACTTCAAGAAAAATATCGTCAGAGTTAAGAAAGTAAATGGTGGCCTCTGAACTTCTGTTTTCTTTTTTCTGTTGTTTAACTAATCACTATTTTACAACAGATGACTTAACTGGGAGACTGTGCTTTCATGGTTACCTGTGCCAACCTGAAAGTGGGGAGTCGAGGCTTTCACTCAATCAGACTGAGACATCTTGCATGTCTGTGTCTGCTTATCTGCTCAAGAAAGGAGAGGAAGTTCATCCCCACTGCTCCATTTTAAAATCTATGCTATTTCACATGTAACTGCAGTAATAGGTAAGTTTATTTAAGTTACCCACAATATAATACAATATTATTCACTAAAAGCAAAAAAGAGAGAGAGGACTGCAAGGAGAGAACAAACAATGCACATTTACAGCCTTCAGAGCCAAAGAAGCCAGGTGCTCCCAGCAGGGCAATCAGCTTTGCTACGTGATAGCAGCAGCCCCCAGCAGCAGGAGCCCTGCCTGTTCAATGAACAGGACTGCAGCGCTGCAAAGCTGGGTGAGGTGAGACAGGTCTGTTCTCACTCCCCAGCTCCTCTTGGGAGAAGGGAATTTTTCTGCCGTAAGAACAAGCCTATTCCTAGAGAGCCTTAAATATTCTTCCTTTCTAAGGAGGTTGCTTTTTCATCCTAGTGAAGATGGGTGCAATGTAAATGAAATCTCTTCATTCAAGTCCTTTCAGTCTCATTCCTTTTTTAATTAATTTTGGCTTTGTGACAGCTTCCCTTTCCTGCCCTTTCCTGTCAGTGCTCTGCTTTCACTCTCTGGCTGCTTTTTAACTTCTTAGTGCAAACCCCAGACCACAGGCTCTACCCCACAAGCCTCTTTTTCCTTTCTTCCCCTTGGACTGTGCTTTAAGACTCTCATCTTACTGAAATACAATGGAAAAAGACCACTCCTTATTTTGGCTCCTGTATTTATGCTACCATTATAGAAACAGTCTGCTGACAGGCAGAACAGCCGTGCGGGTGTTTGGATCTGCTCGTTGCACAGCAGGATGCTTTGACACTTCCACCACGCTCACCAAGATAGAAGTATCAAAGAATTTAAAGTCCTAATTGCATTAATTTAAATACTAATTTGAATCTAGAAGGTATTTACAAGTGACTATGCTGGATAACCACCTGGAAGGTACCAAGCCTTGACCCAGGCTGAAATAGGTGACTCAGGGTGCCAGGCTCCCTTCAGTGATGTCTGACCACACGCAAAAATCCACCGTCCTGCAGGCCTTCCAAGAATTTTTCTCACTACTCAGATGTTATCTATAGGACACTGTGGAAAGATCAGACTGAAAAAGCTCTGCAGAAGCTCTTTACTGGATCATGGTGCTGTTGTTGTACGTGAACACGACACATTTTCAGCCTGTTGAATCACACTTTTTTAATGACTACATATGGAACCTGGATCCAAAAATATTTCGGTGTATTAGTAAAGCTTTTTCTTTTCTTTGAAATCATGTGTTGAAGCATTCTTATGAATCACATCACTTGATGCCCAAGTGAGCAGAGACACAGCCACTCCAGATATCTGTGGAATCTCCTTTTGTCCACATCTTGAAGCTCGTTGGCCATTTGCTTACATTCTTGGGGCAGAGTCTCCATCTCCTGATTCAGTTATAACATCACTCATTTTTGAATCAAGACCATTGGGAGGAATCAGAGTACTTAGTGTACGACAACTGATGTTCCTGTTATCTCACCATGCTTTGCTGTGCTCATATTGCTATGTGTTATACTTGTCACATTTGTGATCAGTGGTATTAGAAAGCAATGCTCAACATATTTAAAACACGGAGAGCCAAAAGTGAAATCACTTCTGTATCCAATAGTACAAAACCATTGAAATGCTTTTAATCATGTTGTGGCTCATTTTTAAAGAAAAAAATAACTTTTTTACAACACACACTGGATTATAAATTCACGCTCTGCATGTGAGAACATTCTGTGATCCTTCACTAAAAGGCAGTTAGTTCATGGGGGAGCAACACATGCCAAATTAACTAAAGAACGGCCTAAATTCTCATCAATTCAAACAGGAAATGAGAGAGGAAGAGTGTTTTGTCTTCCTGCACATCATTTCAAGATCAATTCTTCTAACTCCAAATTTAGAACTGCTTGGAACTAAGCCTGGTTGAAACAATTGAATGATTTACTATTGTTTAAAAATAAACATGACTCTGGAGTATAGTCTAAAACTACTTCTGTGGTTATTTTATTCCTTTTTTTTTTTTTTTTTTTTTTTTTTTTTGTGGGGGGAAAACANTTTTTTTTTTTTTTTATGTAGAGGGAGAACAATTCTTCCTCTATCCTGCTTTCAACAAAAGGACAAATAATAACTCAGGCTCTGTTAATTAACAGTGGTAAAATGTTTTTTGACTTTGGAATGATTTTTTTAAAAAATATTGTATGGTATTTCAAAGGAGGGGAATTAAAAACAAATATGTTGTTACCGTATGTACATAAACTGATCGCTAAGTAAATGAGGAATATATCACAAGAAAGGCATGACTTGGAAATGGCACCAGTCTCCCTCTGTTTTCAATTAGACATATTCCAGGCCAATTCCCACAGTTTTCAGTGGAGGAGGAAAGAAGATGTACTCTCTGTGTTACTAAAAGCCAAAATACGAAAAGGGAATTCTTTGTTGACATGAGGCACCCTACATGAGCAACATGGTACTTATGTATTCGGGGTGCCTGAATAAAGCAATGCGGGTGCAGGCAGGTCTGTGTCTTTAGACCTATCGCACAACTCCATCAGCCACTCCCAGGGATAGGCATGACACTGCTCCAGCCTTTGCCTTGAACGCCTTCCCTGACCAAGGCAACGTCTTCTTTTCTGAGAGGTCTTGCTGTGCTTTGTTCCCATCTGCTTGTGATGAAAGAGTTGGCTGGCAAGCCCAACACGATCATGCTGGGGCTCATGGCTCCTGCACGGGCTTTTTGTTGTGACGCATTCCCTTTCCACTCCCCAGCAATCTGTACAGGAGCTCCACAGCATTTATTAACCATCCAGACTATGTCTGGTGGAAACGCAAGCACAACGTTACAAGACTTCATTATTTGTCAGCTTGTCAAATCACCGCAGAAAGAACTGGGTGTAAGTTCGTTTCTGGTGAAAATTCTTTATCTGAAGAGGTGTGTTTTGTTCAGTATCCAGTGCTCCTTGGATTCAGTGCATATCCAGCAAAGTGCAAGCACAACAATCCTTCGTCTTTCAGTTTGCAAAGATCTGGGTCCTGCACTGACTTCAACCCCCCTCCACAATCCACAGAAAGGCCTCAGTAGCTTTCTAGACTTGAGAGAATCAAGGATGAATAGCATGGTCATTACACCTCTGAGGTAAAAAGATTTATGAACTACTGGAAACTGTGGTTCTATGCATGGAAGTCATTGAGGTAACATTCTTTCTACCACGAGCTGGTTGACACACAAAATCAGTTTTCTTCCAAATGAAAATCCAAAGCTGTCTATAGAGACAGCAAATCCAGCACCACCTTCAAACCAGACCTGCTTGTCATGGGCAGTCAGTGCGCAGCAGCTGACATCAACACATAGTCCATTTCATGACTTCTGACCTCTGTTAAGTCCAGACAGGTTAAATAGTCCAGCATTTGAGAAGACAAAGAACTGAGCAAATTCCTTAGCTTTTAACTCTACTGAAGTTAAAGTTGTGAGAACAAATAATTATATTAATAATAAATAAGAAATTATTTATTATTATTAATGGCTGTTTGGAAAACTTTAAAATTAAAAAGGTTTAACACAACAATAAATGCTTTATTTTTCAGTGAAATACAAAAACAAAACAAAGAGCAGCGTACATTTTATTTTCTCAGCTTTTGAGGACAATTCTAAAAATGCCATTTGAGATTAATGCAAAATTCTGTTTTGTTGGTTTGTGTGAGCAGGGGCGCTGGGCCAGATGACTGCTAGAGAGCCCTTCCAACCTCAGCCACCCTGTGCTTCTATGAAATGGTCAAGTGAAAGTCAAAACTTATTCCTAAGTATTTCCTTCCCCTGCTTCAAATTAATCTACCTAATTTAATCCTTGAAGTCCCGAGTCCCTCTGGTGTAACATAAGGCACTGAGTATGAGATTCTGATAGAAAACTTTCAAAACCAAGGATATAACACTTCCTCTCATTCCTGAGACACTGCTGTTCTTTAGTTTCAAGTACTCTCTCCACCCCTAGAAGCTGCATCTGCGTTAAATCAACCACTTCATGGGTGGTGGAGTTTTTTTAGTTGGTTTTGGTTTTATTCTTATAGAAGAGGATACAGTATCAACAGAAATAAGATTTTTATTTCACACAGCCCCTTTTGCAATTTGAAAAAATTAAAACCCCAAGCAAAGAAAGGCACACTGCCTAAATGCACTACGGTGATCCCAGGCAACAAAGGCAATGCATATATTTTTCCCCCTTGTTGCCACAGGTAAACATTTGTTCTGCAGTGTTACATTTCTCTTAGAGCATTTTGTAGAAAATAATTTTTTCACCTTACCCAGAGACCTTCTTTTTCCAGCCAGTTACACACACCCCTACTGACTTCCCACTATTCAAAACATGCAAAAGGAGATAAACAGGGAAGACAGAACAAGTGCAATTAATAGGAGAAACTGTATTTGATTCTTAAGCTTCGTATCTTAAGACCCTGTTTTAAAGAGTTTTAATTTAATCAAGTTACTGGAAACCCTTTGAAAGGCTCTAGCTTGATAGGATTTTTTTCCCTCCCTCTTTTGTTTGTCTACTTTTCATTCATAGTCTTTCATGAGTCTTACAATAATGCATTGTTTCAATCTGTAATTTATTGCTGCTATCTCCCATAACACCTTGAGAAGAAACAGGATCAGGGACTCTTTCAACAGAGGAAACAGAAGTGAACTCCAGTAATGTCACCCTCGGGGCAACAGGGAAACAAGTTCGACCATGAAGCAAGCACTTCCAAAACAATACAGGAAAACACAGCTATGGATATTTTTTAAGGGAACTAGCTAAAAAAAAAGCCAGAAAATGCAACAACTTTTTTTGGCAATATATGGAACTATAATGTAACTCAAACCTGGTTTTCAAGGTAGCTTGTATTTTTCCTTCCAATACATCATATGCTATATGGCCCTCTGCAGACAAAATAACCCAAGAAAACCCCCACACTTTTGGACAACATATGTTCTAAAAGACATTCACGGTTTCTATACTCTTACTGAAGCTTTTCTCTTTTAAGTTGCTTGAAGTTATGCCAATCTCAGATCAACTAAAGAGATTTAGAGAGAAAAAAGTTATGGAATGAATTATTTCAAGTAGCATGAGATCTCCACTCAGTGTACAGAATACACTAGAAGCTTAGACATTAAAGGGTAAATGACTTAGTTGCATTTTTTTATTGGATTAATTACTACTATTGCTGACAATTTGAAAACAGAAAAAAATCCAGCACAAAGATTCATAACAAAACCAAGTAAGTTTCAGTACTGTTCATGATTTTGGCACTGGCATGTTAAGAAAGTCGATTCGGTTTTCTTTTTTAATTACGATGACAAAAATAATCACTTCACTGTTTGATCACTGAATCTTATTTTGTATTTGGAAATCTGAAAAATCTTTTGTAAATCTTGTCTGTCACCACAAGCCCAGTGGAAGGTTATTTCCTTGGCTGATATGTCTTCTTAATGAAGGCTATTTCACTCCAGGAATCCCATCCTTTGGTAAACATTACCTAGGAAAACATTTTTTTACTCGGCATAAAACCAGGAAGATGAAAACTGTATTGTATTGGCAACTTTGTTTGACATCCCCATGTCACATACACAAAATAAAACCAGTAAATAAGCTTTTTTTTTAAAGTTGCAAAGCCTCCTTTGCTTAAGAAATGACACGTCACACGTCAAACTTCAAACCATTTAATATTTCATATAGATACTGAGACCAAAAAAAAAAAAAAAAGATAGGGTTAACTCAGCTGCTCCTTTTCCACCCAGGTGAATATTGCTCTTAGGGGTAATAGGCCAGATTTTATACTTCTATCAAAGACTTACAGTTCAAAGTGATACAAAAAGCATTTTGAGTATAAGTTAATGGCGACAACCAACAATCTGTTTTCAGGAGGTGACTCCTAACATGTCCCACCTCATCAATTTTTTAACGAACGTACCCGAGCAAAGTCTGATACAAAATGGAGGACAAGCTGTGAGGCATTCACCACAGCCTAGGTAGTTTTGAGAAATGCCCTGTAGATATCTCAGCTTCACTCTTGGACATTAGCTAGAGCCGTAGCTACACTTTTTCTACTACGTAATTATTGACAGGTGGGCAGAAGAGAGAAATGGAAAGAAATCTTCCTCTTTTCATTCCTCATTCAACAGCTTCCAGTGTTACTCCCCAGCTGAAGAACTGAAATCAGCCTACCTTCCTGATACGTGTTTATTCAGAAAATAATACTCTACTTCTTTCATGTTTAAATATCTTGTTTTTGAACTGAATGCAGAGATTTTATTTATTCGATTACCAGTTGTGTATTAAATAATTAAAATTTTAAACAAATTAACATATTAATTTCAAACCTGCCATATTTTGCATGTAAATAATCAACAGCTGTATAGAAAAAAAAATTAGAATAGCAAATTACTGACAGAATCTACAGTCTCCAAACGGACTTCAGATATTTTCACAATTCAAAAGTTCATTATCTCAAAACCAAGGGTCAGCAAGAAAACATGACTTAAGAGTAATGGTCACTCATATTCTGATAGCCTGCCTAGAAAATTTATTTATAAAATAATAATAACAAAAAAATCTCCTTTACTCAATGGCCAGACAGTGATATTAAAGAACAGATTCAGTCCAGCCCCTAGCAACACTTGCCTAAGTGATCCACCACCACACCTTCCTTCTCACACCACCAAGATTTTGCTGTGGATTACAGGAGTCACAGGAGCTTTATGTAAATATTTTAAAATGGATTCAAAGTGCGCCGTTTGAATTTTGTGTTATTTTACAGCATATTGCAGCAGTCTTGCTCCCTGGTGGCAAATACCTGCAGAGAATAGAAGGACTTCAGCTACACTCAGCTATTGAAAATTCCTTTTCAGATAAACTAGGTAGAAGGAGCACTTTTGATCCAAAGTTCAGGTCACAGCAGGGACACATTTTCTCCCTGATCAGTTGGGGTAGCAGACTCACTGCTGCTACAGTGGTGACAGCAGTGGTAGGGGGAGCAAGTGTCACAGCAGAGGACTGCAGTGCTGCTGCAAGTCACAGGCATTGCAGGCCATTTTTCAAGTAAGAAAAATCCTAAATCTGATTACATTCAACACACACATTTATTAATCCAGAACAGATTGCTCTTCCTTGATAATGCATTTCAATATCAGCTCCCAATATCAGCTTTATTCACATGAACACAAAATAATTTACCTACTTCTATTTACTTACCTGTGCTTATTTTTTTGCAAAACCTGTTATTAAAATGGGCTTGACCAAAAACTAAGAGCAGAATGTTAAGCCATTTATAGTTAGCATGCATCAAAGGAAACTTGTTATCAGTACAAATGAAAGACAAGCCACCTGTGAATGTCTCATTGACTATACTAACACAGCCCAGAAGTCCTGCTTTAGTTAAATGCTTTTACAAGCACCTTGATTAGAAGAGGGCCCTAAATTCAACTACAATTTCTTTGCAATAGAGAAATTAAAATCAGGCCAAAGAAGCTAGTAGATATTATACACACAATTTGAAACACCATCTTTTTGGCATTTGTTCATCAAACTTCAGAAGCACCAAACAGCTCAGAATGTTTTATTTTGTATCCTAAATCAAAAAATGAGCTAATGTTATTAACTTCCCAAGAAATGTGGACTCAGAAAGCTGCCATTGTAAAGCTCAGAGTTTTCCTGAGGCTCAGTCCAAGTGTTTGCTAAGCTGCTTCGTTACACTCTCACAAAGCTTCTGAAAGAAAAGAGACTTGGGCCTTCAAGGTGAGAAGACTAAAGTTAAAAGGCTCTGAAGTTAGCCAGACACACTGCAGGCTTGAGCAAGCTGCTTTCTCCATGTGAACTGCAAGAGTACTCAAAGCACAACCACCTCCTCTGCACAGCTTACACTTGGGCAGAACAGAAAATTAAGAGGATGACTGTAAAGCACTCTCCTTCTCCAACCAAGAGATTTTAGTATCAAGGACTCTCTAAGCCAAACCAGTTACCGACTACAGTTGAAATAACTCTGGCTCTTACAACTGTCTTTTTGTATACAATATTGAGAAGAACAGCAATTATAGTTTGACAGCCAGCATAAACCTAGAACTGGTACAATTTTTTCTGTGCTTAGTGGTAGAACAAGTACATGTGCAAGTATGTACTGGTGAGGCATATCAAGTTATTTCTTGAATTAAAGTGCAATTCAAGATTATTTGTTTTCCCAAAATAGTTTTCTCCCATTCATTTGCCTTCTTTATTACCAGAGTCCAGAATAGGGACAATATGCTGGAGGCAAGAATAAGAAAAACCACAAAATAAGTCTCTAGTTAGTTAATCGTTTAAGCTGACACACATTACACTTCTCAAGGTATTTATGACATGTACTCTGATTAAGTAAAAACCAGTGCAGTAGAGACAGCACCTGCATAGCACCTCAGAGCTTCATATACTAGAAGGCAGGCCTGCATTTTTGGTGTTTTGGGTTATGTATCAGTTTTGGGATGTCTCTCAGAGACTTCAGTGGCCTGAATTAGAGACACAATAAGAGGTGGTCAATTGTCAACTGCCCTCATTCTTATTGGCATTGAAACAAATGCAGCAAATGAAATAAAACTACTTTAAGTCAAAGCGGGTATATTAGCCCTACTTACTGCTGCAATTTTCACGGAATAAGAGTTTGGAATATTACTGCAAAAAACCCCAGAAAAATATTTGGATACATAGAAACAAATTCCTACAATTCAGCTTGCTGTAAGTTTACAACATTCCTGGTTTCAAGGATAAATATTATGCTTGACATACATTCATGTGTGGTGGACTTTGAAGGGTAGATGGAAAGTGTGTGTGGAAGCAAGAATAGAAAGCTAGTCTTCTACTGAGGACCGCAGAAGAGACTTTTAGTTTCTCTGTGAAAAGCTCCCTGAACTCTGAAGCTGAGATTGAAGCAGCTGGCAGGAGTTTGCACAAGAAGAGCTTGATATGTGCATTATGTAAGAATTCAGGAAGTGCAGGGCAGGATCCCATTTTAACAGTGTCAGTTGCTTTCAACCATTTCTTATAATATCATATTGTTACTGGTTAACAGTAGGTCACAGAAGAGTGGGTTCTTGTCAAACGCTGTTTTAACAGTGTTTTACACTAAAAAGGGCTCATGAACCATGAAATGAGAAAGATTAAGGAGTAGTGAGTAATGCTATGAGTGTGCTCTAGCAAGACTTACTGGCCCTGCACGAGTGAAAAAGCATATTTTAAATGGCCTCTACTGGGTAAGAATGCTACACAAGCAGCCAAAAAAGATACAGTACTCAGAACAAATGAACAAAAACTCTACCACATGGCTGGGATAAGAACAAGATGCTAAACCAAATTCTTCACAAACATCCTGGATGCTTCTTACCATTCAAAAATTTTGTATGTTTTAACTGAGCAGTTCTTTTGATTCACGTCAAAGACGTGATTAAAAGCTTTCCAGGGCTCATTGCAGTTTTCCTTCACTTGCCATTAGCAGTTTCTTGAAGCACATAACATAGTGGTTTACTACAAGAGTAAAACATCAACGCACAAAATTTAGAATGAAGCGAGGCAGGAAGAAAAATTGTGTTACAAAATGAACCTTTAACGAGTACAAACTGTATCCAGTTGGCTCTATAACTACATAATTATCTCTGCCAGATTAAGATATCTAATGGGCAAGAAATAAAACACATTTGACCCAGGAGAAGTAGCTAAACAAATTTTGTTGAAAATTGACTTTTCAAGTTCTTGATGGAAGATGAAATAAAGGTTTAGTAAGGTGTGCTTGACATTGTAAAAATATTTTTTGATGTTTAAAGAAACAAACTGAAATGAGTGTTCTGGACAGTGTTCAGGTCATTAAGCTGTGAAAAATGTCAAAGCAATTAGAGTCATATAATCACAGTTTAATGAGAAGTCTGAGTTAACACTTTTCATTATTGATGTGCTACCTGAGATGATTTTGAAAATACACTTTTTGGTGCTTCTTCCACACCATCTGAAGTGTGTTCCAGCACTCCTGTCTTGTTCCGGGCAGACTTAACTCCTAGAAACAAGGAACAGTTGTTTTTCTACTCCCTCTCCTCTCTCCTACGTAATTTTCTTGCATGAAGAAACCTCCTCCCAACATAAATGGAAGCAAACTAGGTTAAAACATTTAAAAAGATATAAAGGTTTATTAAATGAATCCAGATTTGACAGATATTACATAAATTAAACAGCAATAAAGTTTTGCTAGGGTTTATGTACAGATCACAGTGATTTTCATTGTGCAATGAGGGTTGACTTTGTAACTTTGAACAGTACTTATACATGTGAGCTACAACAAGCAACCAGCAACAAACATTAGTTCACGTTAACCTCGCAAGTCTAGCAGTTCAAACTGATTTTGCAGCACACAAATGCCTGCTACCACTATCGCTACTTACTACACAACAGAGTATTTATAGAGCAGTCAAGGTTTGCCATAGAAAAGTGCAAAACATAGAAAGTCTGTACACAGTACAGTACAAAAAGGAATCATGCTACAGTCATTGAAAGCTGAAAAACAATTCTATAGCATAGGAAGCACTGCATCACAACTCTTCTGAATGGCAAGCAGATGGGCTGAGGAACAGCCATAGCTTAATTGCTTTCAAAACTGCGAAATCCCTGTTCATCCATTTAAACATAGTTTAGTACCTATATTTGACCCATTAACAATGACTCTCTACAGTGGAAGATCACACCAGTTAAAGCTCAGTAGCATACATATTCATTGATCAGGCTAATTTACAGGAAAATTTACAGCATGTTCTTCATTGAAATCATGAAGCATTTATATCATTTGGTTACAAGGCAATTGAGTTTACAATGCAAGTTAATCACTTAAAACCTCAAACTGGGCAATTAAAAATATATATATATATATATAAAACTCAAAAATAAAGGTTGGTTTTTTAATGTTTAACATTCCTGTTCACTGACGTAGAATACCAAAGGCCTATGGGCTCTTCTGCAAGACAACAGTCCTTATGCAACAGTCTATACGCAAAAACACGTGTTAACAGAAGCAACCAGAGTAAAACGAACTTCAGAGAATACCCTACTTGTACAGAAAATAAAAAAAGTGTTCTAATCTTCTTAAAAAAAAAAAAAAATCCATAAATCCCAAGCTCTTAGTGCAGGGTACATCTGCATGAGCTCTCAGACAAAACTACATTAGTGGGCCATGAAGTCCCAGAAAAGACTTAAAATAAAACAGGCTCACTTGTGCAAATAAATTAGATGGGCTGGTACTAGCTCATTAAGTCCAAGACTGTAGAAAAAAACAACTGATTGCTTAAAATAATGCTTCAAAAATGTTTTGGTTGTAGGTTTTAATTCAGGATTTGAATTAAAAAAAAATTAAAAGCAGTTTTGTACTAGAAAGCATGTTGACGAGGTCAGTAGTTAGAGGAGTATGTACACGTGGCTCCCTATATTTAACACAAGCATCGCAATATGTAACATGAAAATAAACTAAAAAAAAATTCTGAGTCGAATACAATCTACCTTCACGTTCATGTGCATCCATATACAGATCCATATGCACATAATGATATTTGGTGCTACTTAAAATGAAGCATAATTGCAAATACTTCCAAAATACAGTGTACTCAAGCTCCTAGAAAGATGTTAGACCAGGATGAAAAAAGACTCCTTACATCTAAGGTTTGAAC
The DNA here is from genome assembly GCA_013399855.1 of Oxyruncus cristatus. Lineage (NCBI taxonomy): Eukaryota > Metazoa > Chordata > Aves > Passeriformes > Cotingidae > Oxyruncus > Oxyruncus cristatus. Next base: position 663,937 of record VXAY01006440.1, on the reverse strand, counting down.
CCTATACATATGAAATTCCTAGCAGAAGAGACTTCAGGATATTTTTGAAAAAGCAGGAGCAGAAAAATCAGACTTTACTATATATTCAGTCTTCCCTCTGATATTCTGAAGCACCCGGCATTCAACAACAACTATTTCACTAGCCAAAAAGATCTGTTATGGCTCATGCTTGGAGAAGACAGCAAGCTTGAGACAGAACAACTCCTGCAAAAGCTAGTTAGAGCCCTTGTTTCAGTATGCACTTAATTGCATGTTTACAGTGAGTCTTCATGTGAGGAATCTCATTTCAGACAGTGTAAAATCACTCAAAATCCCAGTTTGCAAAGAGACATATTTTTAACAGAACTTCTTAAATCAGCCATTAAGATGCATCTTAAACAACAATAAAACATGCCCTTGTCTTTCTGCTTTCAAGTACTATGGTTGCAAGTGTGAGGCATTGGAAATTTTAGGTACAAATCTTTTTTAAAACGTAATTATTTTTATTTTTTACAAAGAATTATAAAATGTATATAAGATGATGAAAAACTCATTTATCCTTTTTAAGATTTTTATTCCTAAAGAACTTCTTGAAAAACATTATTTGAAAAATAAAAATCATAGACTCTGCAAAGTACAAAAATTTACATCTTTGCACAATTCCCGTGCTTTAGTTGTTTTGTATTCATTATATACATATATACTAATTTGTGCTTTTAATTACACAAGTTTAGTATAAACTTATAAAATTAAGTCTATGAGTTAACTATGCCAAAAAGATCTGGGAATAGCAGGAAACTTAACCATAAGTTAAAAAAAATAAATCCTAAAAATACTATTTTAGTGAGTCTACTTCAGAGCAGACTATCATTATTACAATTAACTAAACTAATGTCAAATGTTTACAGCAAAAAATCATTCTTGCCTGCCTCCACCTTTTTAGGTATTTACTATATATTAATACACACATCTGAATGCAGCATCATTCTTAGCCACAAAGAAAATTTTCATTTACATATGAACTCCATCATTCTTCAGACTTGCTCTTAGGACTTCAATTTTCTTCCAGTTTCTAAGACAAAAAAAAGAAACACAAAACACAAGGTGGAGTATGTGAACTGAATAACAAGTATCAAACTATCACAGTTAAAAGACAGAATCCAGGGTACAGAATTAATCTGAAAATCTTATTCTTCTAACTAAACATTGCATTCTTATTAGAAAAACCCTGCAATTAAGAACAATCACATTACCTTATCTGTCAAATAAATCTAGATATTTCTTTTTAACACACTATCTTAAGAGATTTAAGGGACTTAAATATCTCTATGCAAATAACTCTTCATCACTGTAGAAAACCAAAGCCTGTGAGATAAATGATCTTTGTCATTCCATAAGCCATTATGAATGAGAAAATGTAATTTCTGCATATGGTTCTCACTCTGCAATGTTTTCAAGACGGTTCCTGCATATGGTTCTCACTCTGCAATGTTTTCAAGACGGCTCCTGACATTTGGACATACCTCGTCCATTGTAGATGTTGCTTTCAGAAGTTCTTGAAAATTTCTAGATCTTTAGGAGGTACTGGAGGTGTCTTATTCCAGTCATCTTCAGGATAAGCTTCAAAATTGGAAGTATCCCCATCATTGGATACTTTGGGTACTATAGGAGGCTAGTCAGAAAAAGTACAACAAAAATGTTAGAACAGTTTCCTCAGTGAGCTCCCCCAATTATATTAAAGCAAAAATTCTGTAAAAGACCAATTAAACAAATGAGGTACCAATTTACAGTTCACAGATTTACAGTTCACCCAATAATGAATGGCATGAGAGAAGCCTGCAGAAACACATACACGTTCCCACACCTTGTCTACTTTGTATAATGTTCAATAATGTGGTTAACAGACACTAATAATATAGAGACCTATGTTACTAACACTAGTTCTAGCTGCTTTGCAGACTGAAGATAACTACAAAACATTACTACAACTAGGCTTCCAGGCAACACGCCATCATTGCTAATCTGCTACTCTTCTTCCTCACTCCTCCCCTCATCTGTGGTTGGCCTATGAAAAAAATGGAATGTTCCTTTCAACTAAGAAAAAGTTGTCATAGCAGTGTGGGAGACTGCTTTCTAATTGAAGGAGAAAAGCCTCCTCTTCTCTTTGGTTTTGAATACATTGATCGGCTTTAAGATGGCTGAAATGACTAACTTTCCTGTATCTCACGCTACCTAGTAGGCAGTGCTTTTTCCTAACCTAGCAATAAATTCAAGCAGGTAAAGAAATTGCTGCACCATAACTCATTTCACAAGGATGGCTGTAACAGCAGCTTAATTCAAATGGATCTTTTTTATGAAACCTGAAGGTGCCAAGAGAAGTATCTGTTTTCTCTTTCTCTCCTCAGAGGATCCTTTCAATTACTAGTACTGCCCACCAGCTTCACAGTACCCGTAGTTTTTCCTTGTCTTGTATCTAGCATTCTTTACCCTTCTGCCCACAGGCTATGAGATAAAGCTCCTTTCTGGAACATTCCATTAACTGCAGAGGTTAATGTAAAACAAACCCCTTTTCTGTTTCTCAAGGGACATTCATCTCTCTAACCCCTTCTCAGCAAATGAGAGCTGAACTATCATTGTGAGTCCAACAGAACACTTTAGAATGAGAAAACCTTACACATCATCACTGAACCGGCTAATAAAAGTTATACCACAGACAGAACTATAAGTACAGCAAAATGTTACTCTGCATCTCCTCAAAAAGATGAAAGTCTGCCTTCCACTGCTTGTGAGATCTTATCTGATTTTCTGGGCTTTTCAAAACAATGTCATCATCAGTAGGTTTTAAATAGGAAAGCAAGGGCCCCTGAGAGGTGATATGTCTAACCTTCAGCCAAAAGCAGAGTCCTACTTTTGCACCTGGCAGTCTCAGTACACTGCCCAGATGCTTAAAAAATGTGCAGAATCTGTTCTGTTCCAGAGAACTGTCTGCTCCACTGTGGGCAATGCCTATACCACCACCTCCCTGCAGGAATTTTGGCAGGAAGAAATAGTTTTGTGCAGTGACACACAAGAAGAGACAACAAAAGAAAAGAAAAGAAAGAGAGAAAGGATGACTAATTAAATTATTTTCTCTCAGTCATTAATATTATTTATATAATACTGATACTTAAGACCTTATTAGGATGATGAATCAATGAGTCATTTGTACACTAGAGAAATTCACACTTTTTACAGGGAAAAGGGAGCATCGTGTGCATTATTTCAAATTTTCAATCTCTTCATCAGTATGAAATACAGTGAGATGTAAAAACAAATTCTGAATAATACAGTTGCCTCTAGAAATCACTAAGTAAAATTCTGACCCAATTCACATCCCTGCTCTGAAGTTTAGTTAAGCAGCATCTTGTCTCCTAAGAACATAATGTAATCATCACAAAGATTAAGAAACAAGTTTTGGATTCATAATAATGAATGTGACAATGACTCACTTTTAAAATTATTAAAATTTTGTAAATTTTTTTAATTTTTTTTTTTTTTTAATAAAAATGCCACACAAAGGAGGTTTGGACCTGAGACATTTGACTGTACATATAACAATCAGGTTTTAATTTATTTGTTATTGATTTGGCAATACAGAAGGTTTTCATAAACTTAAGAATTTAAATACTTGTAAAACAGGTTATCATCCAGATTGTCGTTTTTTGCAGATTTTGGTGAATAGAATTTACAGTAAATAATTTGAAAAATGTGACTTCATTACAACACATCTACATAAAGCATCAACTGGGTGTAGTAATGATTAAAAATAAATCCACAAATTTAAAAATACGTGAACTTATTGCTGTTAAAGAAAAAAGTCATCTACAGCTTTGTATTGGGATGCTGTTTACAAGATTACATCAAGAACATTTTAATCTCCTCTGGTTTTTTGCAGGAACTCAATTCAAGATAACTAGCCAGAAATTAAGTGTAAGAAACTAATGCAAAAAAAAGGAAAACAAACATTTAATTGGTACTTGATTGACTGCATATGGCAACCTCTGTTACAGAAAATCACTGCTGTAAGAAATCATGAGTTAGAACTCTGGGGAAGGAAAGAAAGAAGGCAGTTTTATTTCCAAAGGACTTGAAAAAGCATTTTGTAATGTTGATAGCTTTTGCAAACATCTGCCCTCATACAATACTAGAATTCAGTACTGTTAAAAAGTGTGTTAGAATTACATCCATAAATCCTTCTCTTTCACCTTCCCTATTCCTCCTACTCCCATATGCTTTACATTTTGTTAAAGCATTTACCTGAATTGAACTTGGCATAAAAATTTAAAGCCCAGAGTAAAATACTTCCATAAATGTAAGGGCAAGGAAAAAAAAGAAAAAAATAAGTAATCAAACTAACAGACTACCAATCCCCTCCATCTCCCTAAATGAAAAAAACCCACGTATAAGTAATTATTTATAAAACCCTAAAACTGAACACTAAATGTTTTATTAATTAATCAACATCAGCAAAGCAAAGCAGGGATTTTTTTTTAGACATTTCATAAGTAGACAAAAATGCAAACAGACAGTCATACAATTAATTCTGCAATGTTAAAGGGCAAATATGCATTTAATTACTGAAGTGTGCATATAGACATGTAGTCATACACACACAAACACACAGATGCAACAGCCAACAAACCTTCAACAGATCAGCTTAAATGAACAATGAGTTCTCCTTGTGATGTCCTATACAGTATTTTGCAGAATATACCTTTAGTCTCCTTTGAGGTACAGCATCCCAATCTATAGACCTGAACCATCGATGTCTCTTCACATCATCTGCTCCATTCTTTAAAGAAAAAAAAAAAAAAAAAGAAAAATTTTGTTAGTTATATGTATGCCAAACCATGTATTTCATCGTAAGACCTGTGGTATCAAAGCAGACGAACAGTCTATCCTTTTTTCTTTTTTCAGGTGATAATAATTAAAAAATTTTACAGGATAAATTCATAATGTTAATTCCCTAGCAGATCCTGAGTTCCAGCAGTAAGACACAAATGTTTCTTGGGTTTTTTTTTGTTCTATTTGTAGGTTTTTTGTTGTTGTTGCTATTGTTTGTTTGGCTTGGGGGTTTTTTTGTTGTTGTTTTGGGTTTTGTTGGTTTTATTTTTGTTGTTTGTTTAGGTCTTTTTGGTTTTTTTATGTTTTGGGGTTTTTTTTGCATTCTTCTGACACAATGGGGATCAAGAACAGGCTTTAAAGTACCCACAAAACCACTCACTACAGTTCTATTCACTTTTGTCTTCCCCAACATTTTAGACAATACCTTTTATTCAGATATACTTTCTAATTCTGATACTAATAAAAAAATAACTGAGAGTTGTCAATGTCTTAAAACTAGTGTCTGGGAAGCACAAAGTCTTCTCAAATATTACAGACGTTTAGTGCTGACAGCAAGAGATTCTCAGTACTGTTAGAGAAGTAAATAGAACATTTGTTTTCATTTTAGATATACAGTTAAAGGTGCCTGTTTTGATTATGTACAGAAGGAACAAAAATGTCCTTTTCCTTTTTCATGATTAAACTTGTTTCAAGCACAGGCTCATTCTCAAGGCATTAAGCAATGGGGAAAAACAGCTGGTTCTCTGCTTCAGGCCTGATCATGGCACTCAAGATCATACCACATACAACACATACAAAATGAAGCATATCACACATTTTCAGATTTACGTGGAGTGGGACTCTTCATTGCTCATATCCTGTGAGACATCAAGAACAACAACATATCACTCAGTTCCCTCAAAAGCAGATCTGTCTCAATGCTTCACTAGAAAGTGTCCAGTAGAATTTACCTCTTTTTAAACCAATTACAATCAGGGAAAAGGATCAGACACAAGTCTGACCTACTGCTCGCACCCTAAAGCCTGCTTTTCATTAGAACCGTTTTTGATTTTGACATTTTAGTCAACTGCAGGGAAAAACCCCAAAAAAAACCTAAGCAGCCACAGACTAAAAACAACCAAAACCAACACAAAAGCCAGCCAAACACATTTTCTAAAACCTATGTTTGAATAAATCAAGGTTTGCTTTTGTTTTGTTTTCCTTCAAAACTGTCAAATGATATAAAAATTTTCACTGGTCAATCAGTTTTAAATTTTAAGCTTATGATATCCTCCTGCTTCCACCTCTGAAAAACACTGCAAAGGATTCTGCAGGATAAGAAAATCATTATTTCCTGGCTTTTCTTACCAGTCTGACTTTGTGCCATAAGACTTTGAAATAAAACCCTGAACAGCTGGTTACAGCATTTACAGTTACATCAAAAATGTTCAAAAAACACCTGTATGACTGTGCATCTTCTAACTTCTTCACCTGTGTGCACCATTCAATGTGCTTTGGGCAAAAAAGCAAACCCCTAACCTCCCTTGCCTAGAGAAATAAAAATGTTAGCTGTCCCTAAAGAAATAAAAGATTACCCAAGCTAATTTCGGTATCTGCCACACTGTAAGAACAAGAGCAAGTCAACGAATAAAGGACTGATTTACTCTGCCAGAAGGGTAAATTAACCTACACTGAGTTTGTGTGGTGTTCTAGCTTGCCTGTTAAAATACCTGAGTTAATTCACACGCAGCTAACTTCTCACTGAACTACCAACCACAGCTACTGCACAGCTGTAAATCAAGTAAGTTTGTCACACAGCTCTCATCATCTTGACATCATAAGATGAACACATAAGGACAGCTCAGAGAATTCAGAGGATTGCTTTGTGTCCATCCTTGACATACCACAGATACAGGTGTATTTCTGAGGTAGGCTGAAATGCTATCCAGGACATGTGAGCACAGTCTCTAATACTTTCTTGCTTTCAGAAGTCTGTTCAGATCAGGATGCCTAATTCTTCCTGGTGGAAGACTGTTTGACTGTGCTTAATCAGCCCCACCAAGACAATGACCAAACATCATGGTATTACAACAACCCTCATACTCTTGAAAATAATTTTTAAGCTCCAAATATAATTAGTGCTCCTTCCAGGATTAAGAGCTCCAAAGAAAGAACCAAATGAGCTGGCCTCATGTACTACAGGACTTAATCTTATGTTCCCGGTCTAATACAAGTTTTCAAATTATTGAAGGAGGGTGGTAGTGGTGAGCAGGGACGGAAACTATCATGAAGGATAGCATTAATCCAAACAGGAGTATGATTTTCAGAAAAACAGGAATACACAGATTAAACTTTGAATTTAGGATTGCATAACCAAAGTAATATATGAAAAACTGTGACTGTTTCATGCTTATAAAAATGAAAGCTACAGAAGCTTTCATAGAAGAGCTATAGAAAAGTTGTTCTACATCTTTCCTACTGAATTCTTTCAACCTCCTGCTGTGTTCTGTTACACCTAACATTCACACTGACCTTCATATTTCCTAGTCGTCTTGTTCTGTCAACCACAAGCAGCTTCTTAATAAGGTCTCTGAAGTAAAGAAAATATGTTTTCTGTTAAACATAAGTTATTTATATTTGACTGTCACACAAATACAGACATACTTCCCTTTGACCCATTCATTTCCTCATATCTGAGGACATTTAAGAGGAAATGATAAAAAAGAATAACCTTTTTTAAAAGGAACTTGCAGAATTCTTGCTTTTTCAAGAAACAAAGGAAAGAAACTTTCTCTCTCCCCTGTCCCTTGCCAAGTAGTACCATTTCTCTTTTTGTATTTTTCTATTTTGCTGAGCATTCCAAATCTCAAAATGGATCTCAAATCTCTTTGTCAGAACACAACCCTAATATATATAAAGCAGATAATGCCGCACCCTTATCTTTATGCTAAATATCCAGAGAAACCATGGAAGAGCTAGTCATCTGCTTAAAGCTAGTAACATCTATAAGCTGCAATTTCACTGAAAATGAAAATTATCCCCCGAGATTCATGGAAAAGTTCTTCACAAAGCTAACATTTTAAAAGTATAGAGACACAAAGTTCTTCCATTTTAATAGCAAAATACTTTAAATATTATGCACCAAACAACTAAAACATAAATTAAAAGTGAGTACCATAATCTATTGAATTACCTTGATTACTTATGAGTTGAGGGAAAAATATGGCTTCGTATTTCTGCAAGCAGTTACTTTTTATCTCAAAGATTATTTAATTTTAGAAAAAATGGCATTCTGGTCTAATTACATAAAGTACAATGGCAGGATAGAACAAAAGTTTAACCATCCTTATTTCTACAATCTCAAATAGACCTGAGAGATGACATACTGTATGAAATGCTGGGATCTACAGAATATGGCTATTTCTAATTTTTAACTTAACAAAAAATTAAAAAAAGTGTCAATAGCTTTATTCACAGAAAAGAACGCAAACATAACAATGACACACCTGCCTCTCTCCATCCCTATCTGTAACGCCTACTACCCAAAAAACCAAACAGTATTTTGTCACCTATCCTTGAAATCACAAAAGCCTATGCATAAAGAATATACGAACTGAGAGTGAATGTGCTGGACTGTTTGAAAAGCTGTTGTATTTGGCAGGAATACAATTCTAAAATTCAACTGGAAAAATATTCAATTGCCAGACAAAAGAATAAAAAAGCCTATGTTGAAAACGATTTTTAAAACTCTCATGATCATTCCAGATAATCAATGTTTGGATTAGATTAAATCATGTGACCAACTCCTTTTACAGTCACCTTCACAGTTCTTCACAGAGAAGACCTTTCCTTACAGAAGAGGCTACAGGAATGACTATAAGCAAACTTTAAACCAGAAGTAGATGTGAAAAGAAATCCAGAAACCCAAAACCAGATTCACAGGGTTTATGGACAAAGATAAATCACAGTTTCCTATTCCTATACAATCAGAAAACATTTCATCCATCACTTTTGGCTTGCTTCAAAAAGTCATCATGGAGCAGATAAGGGATGAGCCTGCTTGGTGATACTGTGTTGTTACTAAAGATGATACTTCCTGCATTTGATGGAAAAAATATCCATTACATTGAAAAAAATAATAGATGGTTTAGTGTTTCTTAATTATAAATTTATAAAGAATCATTTAAAAATTACCACATTGAAGTCAATTCAATAGATATGCTGCTGTATGTATTTGGGGAATCAAACTCTACATGAAGGTCTCTCCAGACCAATAATCTATTAAAGTGCTGTAGCAGTGATGTTTTGTTTGGAATTTTCCAAAACTGGTTTTGTAAAGAAAAGTTTAAAACAAACAAAACAGAAACAACCAACCAACCAACCAACAAGGAAAAAAATAATAATAAAAAAAATAAAAAGAAATAACTCAGAAACTCATTTGTGACCAAAGAAAGAGGTGATGCATAATTAATACCTATGCTTTTTCAGAAAAAAAGTAAACACAAAATTCTACTGACAGTTTTCATTTGGAATTTCTATTTGGTTAATTCATTATCATCATCATCATCATGTCAGAAGTTGTTCTTCAGAAGAGATGTAAACTAACAATCGAATGTGTCAAGAACTTCAGACAAAGGACTTGAAGAAAACATCTGATGGGACTGCAAGGTGGCTAACAAAAGGGACACTGGAAAAGCAATGGGAAGAGATGCTAGCTTGGGCCAGAAGGAACAGCACTTACACAGGACATACAGCAGTTACACAGCAAAGTAAGAAACAGTAAGACCATCATGCAGAAGGAGGGAAAGGCAAAGTTGTACAAATTCAAAAAGTAAGAAGTGTGGCAGGGTGACAGGGGGCAGGCAAATACAAAAATGTCAGTAAGTTTATGCAGTACAGACATCTAGGGAGAAAAGTCTTCTCAAAGTTCAAAAAGGAAAATAGTTTTGCTGCCTCAAAACAGAGTTAAAGTTCAACTTTCATAAACACTGTATAACACTAATACTTCAGACATAGTCTGGATGTGGCAAGACCCAAGATCGTCTTCTTCCTTGCTGAGATACCAACTTATTGGAAGAGGAAAGAGAAAGCAAATGGGGTAAAATAAGATAAGAAGCAGACTGCCTTCTTAGGACAAAATAAGCTTGGCACTTGCTTTAAGCTAATGATAAAGAGATGTTCAAAGACTATCCAGCTCTGCATATTGTGGTTTAAAAGAAGGAAAAGGGGTTGACAGAACTAGACAGATACATTATGCTAACAACTCACTGCATAAAGCAGGTGTAACCACAAAAACAGTGTGGTCAGCAAGACCAGGGACGTGATTGTCCCTCTGCACTCGGCGGTGGTGGGGTTGCACCTTGAACACTGTGTCCAGTTCTGGGCCCCTCAGTACAAGGAAGACATTGAAGTGCTGGACGGAGTCCAGAGAAGGGCAAAGGAGCTGGTGAAAGGTCTAGGGAGTTCCTGTGAGGAGCAGCTGAGGGAGATGGGGTTGTTTAACCTGGAGAAAAGGAGGCTCAGGGGAGACCTCATCACTCTCTACAATTACCTGAAAAGAGGTTGTAGCCAGGTAGGGGTCAGCCCCTTCTCCCAGGCAACTAGTGGCAGGATGAAAAGACATAGCCTGAATCTGCGCCAGAGGAGGTTTAGATTGGACATCAGGAAGCAATTCTTCACTGAAAGGGTGGTTAAGCATTGCAACAGGCTACCCAGGGAGGTGGTGGAGTCATCACCCCTGAAAGTGTTCAAGAAACGACTGGCCGAGGCACTTAGTGCTACGGTCTTTTTGGCGCGGTGGTGTTTGGTCAAAGGTTGGATTTGATATCTTGGAGGTCTTTTCTAACCTTAATGATCTTATGATTCTGTAAAATGAACGAGATCATCCAAAATCAAAGTGTGAAAGGAGGGAAGCCCAAGCCAAAATCCCATGAGACTTCTTAAAGGAAAGAGTTTAATGGGAATGAGCTGCTAAGCATACACTGAATGAAAATCTGGGTAAGAAAAGCTGGAAAAGGAGTGCATCAACAACAATGTTGATTAATGTAACCTACAATTCCTTGGCAGTCATGTCTAGACAGAAGAGCACAACTTGCATAAGCATGCTTACTTTCACCATGTTAGACAGGTTGCTAGTGATGATAACCTAACTTGAGGTGTTCATCTTCTGTTCGCGCTCTTATACTTTAGAGCATAATATGCAAAATACTCAGTTTTCTTTCCAGGACCAGCTGGGTTAGGAAGACCAAACAATAAGACCACTAAACTGGAGAAAGGAAAAGGAGTAAGGGAAAACTGTTACAAGGAGACACAAATAGGAGACACTAATCAGCCTAAGGTGATACAGACATGCTTAATTCAGTGCCCCTGATGATTCAATGGAGGCTTAAAAAAAAAATCCTTCTCAAATGATTATTTTTGCAAAGGAATTCATAAAAGTTCAGAGAAAGGTAGCTGGACAGATTTCATTACATTTGCCATATGATATTTTGTCTATTTACCTAGTGGTGAAAGTAAGCAAGTGCCTCTCTGAGGTCACCATGAAAACACCAGGAATAATTAACCCAGGAATGTAAGAAAAACTTCCCCTCCTCACTCACTCACTCAAATATTTCTGGTTCTGAGGAGAAACTTCAGGTTTAAAATTGCACTTCCTCTGTTCTAATGTTTACTAACTATTATTTCAGTTACAGAATTTTTAATTAGGAAAAGCCTGTAAAGTCTAAAATATACCTTTAATGATTGCAAAATACTATAAAACTCACACAAGCATATATAATACTGCATATTGAACTGGGCCCCCGCTATCACAAATTTAAGTTGATTTTACACTAGAACTCCTGAAGTACCAGAGTTCATTCAAGTAGTTATGTTGAGAGTGATTTAAGTGATACATATGTATACAGAACAGCAATTCAGTGTTTGCTTCCTGCTCTCCTAATTTTTACTCGTATTAAATTATCTCATTCTCTTTCTCCTCTTTTCTTTCTTACAGGGACCTGCTACCAATGAGCCTTGTACAAGGCAGAAAAGCATTTAATATCCCAGAATATGCAGAAAAGAGAGTCAGATACTATCTTACAACCATATCACCAGCTTGAAGTCTACCAGATATATAAGTTTATTTGGACTGCAAGTGTAAATGTAACCTAAAATATTTTCCAACATGGTGTTTCAGAAAATCAGAACCTGGTATTTTGTCTTAGGATAAGATCTAAGGAGATCCTTCAGAAACAGTGCTCAGGAGAAGTTTACAAAGTAAAACAGAGTGTTGGAGTCATGGACTTACTTTACATATAAATCCAAATGCCTCGGGAAATCTATTTTGCCAGCAAGAATCTTCTGATATATACCAAATGGATTGTCATCAAAAAATGGAGGAAACCTATTTTAATACAGAAAATTTTTAGAGGTTAGAAGAAGAAGTTCTAAAAATCTTACAAGCAGCACTAGGTTATAGCAATTCCCCTCAGAAATACCTGATTACATTGTTCTTTTTGGTAGGGCACCATGAATCAAATCCTAACTTGAAGAGTAACTTAAGGCTCTCACTGGAAAACTGCAAACATTTTTGTGCAGAATTAAAATTTAAGTATTACAACAGAATAGAAAAATATAAAATTAGTACCTTAATACAGTAAAAACATAATTTATCAAACAAATTTTCAGTGTTAGAAGTAAAATATACTTTGCCTTTATCTGTAAAACCCATGGGTATAGTTTTCAAAAGAGAATTACCATTTTTGACCTTGTCCTGTAACTGCAGGCACACCCTTATTCACCAGTTACTGTCTAAAGCGTTAAAGGACCTTCACATAAATACACTGTCCAGTTCAGTTACTTGTTGTACTTCTTGATTTCAAGTATGTTTTGCTAGATAAGGTTTTTGAAAGAGACAGACTGTTCAGAACTCTCAAAATGTAGCTGTCTTTCTGTGTGGGACAGATTAAGTACCTATTTTATAACCTTCCCACGATCATCAGTAAATCAAGATGCAATTAAAATTCTACACTTATATTTTCTACAAAGTTCTTCATAAATTTATGAGCTAACAGAGACTGCTTCTTGTTGTACAGCTACAGTAAGAACTGAGAGTTTTCTGTTGTGCTTCCTTTACTAGCACAATACATTACCCCAATTACTGCAAGAGGCTCAGAATACATCAGGGTGCATCCGTACAGCCAGTATAGGCAGCTTAGCCCAAGTGCCAAGACCCTTCTGAGTGTCAGCCATGTTTTTAAAAGTTACCACAGGAGATTTTCTAAGGGAATGGAATAAAGAACTACTAATTCACTAATCTCAGTCCTGCTTTGCCTTCCTTAAATGACAGAAGCATTCCTCTGTCTCAAAATGCCTACAGAATAAAAATTAAAAAAAAAAAAATTTTGAGGGCCAACCATATTCACAACATCCAACCACTATTACAGTTCAATGTTTAAAACATTTTCACATGATCCTAACATTTTATAACTCCTTTCTATGAGAACTTAACTGTGTGTATACACACACAAATACAGTGCTGGTGACTTTGGAAATCATTGGTAGCACAGACAAGGGTGAAACCAAAGCTTCTTCATTTCATGTGTTTCCTTTAATTTTATGGTACTCAAACTAGCTTATTCCTCAATGAGTACTATACAATATTTCCATTCTGTTTTCAGCAGTGCTAATTTCTTCATTTTTCAGCTGATGGTCAAGTGGATTAGCATTTCCTTTGAAATACTGTAAAATTTGGCCATAGGCAAAATCAAATTCCATCAGAATAGTTAAGTAAAGGCATCTGTAAGCACATAGTAAAAAAACAAGTAATAGTTCAAAGCACTCAAATGCACAACAAAACTATATGGTTAAGGAAAGACGAAAAACATTTTTGGTGGTGTTCAGAAAGCCAGAGTAGTTTCACGATTAAAATCTACTTTGCAGGTAACTGGAAAAGAGAAGAATCTCCGGAAGAATACTTTGGTTATCAAAAAGTCCTGCTTTGTCACTAAAGAACAAGGAAAACGAGTTAAGTATTTAAAATGCACAAAATTTTCCTGCACAAACTATCATATAAAGTTTCTTTTTTAGTCAGGTAATATTAATGTTCTTCACATTCTCCACAGCAAGCTGACACACTGTACACTCAATTTACCATTTGTTATTACATATTAGCATCTATAAATGCATAAAGCTATCAGAATGAAACTTTGTGACTATGTATTACAAAAGTGCCAGCTGCAGTAAACAGATTACTGTACACTGAAGTGTGAAATCCAGAAGAATAAAAAGTGTGTGTAATTTTTTACATATTTACATGTTTAAATTGCTCTCGGTTCTCCCACTATGAAAATCCAAAATTAGAATGTCTAGCGCTCTTGAGAGAAATTTAAATCACACTGGGCTATATAATAAGTTTATGGTAATGCTGCTTAAAGTGTATTTGAACTGTACACAAAATGAGAACTGCTTTGAAAGATTACAGTTTTCTTATGGACAAACCAAATAACTTCATTTTGATGCTTCTTGTAAATATCGCTCTTCAACACAGCACAGTTTTTAGACAAAACAACATAAGTACTGTGCTGGAAGCTACCTAATAAATCATCAAAAAACCCCTTGAGCTTCAGACTGTCTTCACATCATAACACAAACAAACAGCAGCCTTTTTTCCAGCAACTGAAAACAACAAAAGCTATATTATAAATAGTATTATCTCTGTAAATGGGACAACAGCTTCAAACCATTCCTTTTGCTAATTTATGCATAACAATGGCACTGACATTAGCCTCAAAGATAACAGTCTGAAGAACAGAAGTTGTAAAACCTCAGGTGGAAACACATAGGTCTGAGAATATCAACCCACAGACAAGAACCATTACCACCTAAAATGACAGACCAGCACACCACATATGACCATCAATGCAAAAAAACCCCACAAAGTCCTCATTAATAGGTAAAATTCAGTTAGCTATGTATCTGATGACAGTACGATTACGACCTAATATATTTAATGTTAAATAACAAGTATATTTTCCCCTATGGTAAATTGTAACAGAACTCATTTACTCAGATTTTCCAACTCTTGTACTGACAGTTTGTTTATGTTGCTTAGATTAACTCTACGAACTTGTGTTCTGTAAAGATTTCTTCTCAACTTTGGTTCTCCCTGTTCTTTCCTATATCTTACTATCTTAAATCTAAATGGGACCTTGCCTTAAATCTAGTATGTGCAGAACTAGAATTCCATGGGCCTCTAGAGATTTAGATACGGAAATAAGACACTGTAGAACAGGAAAGTGTGGGGTTATTTGTTTGTTTTTACAAAGACCACTTCCTTACATACACATCTACCAATTGTTTTTAATTGCTTTTGGGCTTCACAGAGACTAACCTTCAGGAAATAACTACCAAATGTCTTAAGTTAATTTACTTGCAGACAATAATCTAGTCTTGAAGTCAAGTTTTGTTCACCTTCAAAACATTTTTGTATTTCTTAAAACTTCTTTGGGTTTCAAAGGATAAAGTTACCTAGGACTGTTCATGCTTAAAAAGCCTCGATAGTATAAATATCAAGCCACATCTTCAGTTGGTGAGGAAAAGCATTTTAAAACACTACTGTCAACAACAGTTAAAAGCTGATAAAACACTAAAAGCACTCACCCTATGTGACAACCTACCAGCCTAAAGGGAACACATACAAGCCATAATCCCTGCCTCCCTCTACCCTCCCTTAAAAAAAAAAAATCCTAAGTAGTATCAATCTACATTCCCCACCTCAAAAAAACAATGAAAACAAAAAAACCCACCAAAAACCAAAACAAAACCCAAAAAACCAACCAAACGAAAAAAAAAAACCAAAACAAAACAAAAAACCCATGAAAAACTCCAAACCAAACCTCCAAACAAAACCACCCTAAACAAACACGCTTGTGTGAAGTCCCTATCCCAGCTCTGGATAATGACTGAATGCTGTTTTTTATTTTTTAGTTTTGGACGGAGTCCCTATTCAAAACAGCATTCAATGATGAAGAGCATGTCTACACAAATACTGTAGTAAAGGCCATGACAAAAATCACACGCAGCTCACAGCCGCTCTGTCACTCAGCCTATGTAAGGCCTCAACTGCCTTTTAGAAAAGTGTAATTTACCTCTATTGGTTAAATGTCTCTAAAGTCAAAGTGGTCAAATTAAGCCACTCCACCCCATCTCCCCCCGGAATCCAGATCTCATCCCTTGAGCCAGGTGGTGTCACAACACAGAAGACCCTACATAGAAATGACTGCAGCTGCTCCCTTTTTTCATGAAGAAGATACGCCAGTCATATTTCAGTAGAATATATAGCAGTCAGTATATATTCAGCAGCCTCCAGTCTTGAGGTCTGACTCCAGAAATGAGATCTTGCTCAATTATCACCTGTAGTCAGTATGTCAACAGCGTAAAATAGAAACTTTGTTTCTATTATTGCTCTAGTAGAAAGATTCCTACCCTGTAAGGCACCCAAAGAAAAAAGGCCCGATATCCACTTACATTAAGACCACACAGACCAGAGTAGTCCCACTGAAGCCCATGGCAGGAAGGTAAATCACTCAGACTACATCTGAGTGACTGCAGCACCTGTGCTCATGTTACAGCACCAGACGCTTTTACCTGCAGTTTCCTGCTGTCTAGGACTAAGATTAGTGGCAACAAGCCTGCTGGGAATTGCTTGTTCCTTTCATCCCTCTGAGAAGGATTCCTCTTGACCAACTTGGGCTGCTCACCTTACAGGGAGCGATAGAAGAAAGGTGAAGCCTGGTCCCTGCACAGATCAGCCTACATAAATAATGACTTTTCATCAGACCAGTCAGCAGAAGTTGCCTGGGTCAGTCGGAACTATTACACATTTTTATGCTTTTCCACCTGAGATTCTGTCTACAAACTGCCTTGAGATTCAAAGTCAATGCATATGCAAGCCTCCAGAACATTAAGAAAGCAAGTAGCGGGCAGCAATACTGTCCTGGGATAAAGTTTTTTGGGTAGACTTCTTCACAGCAATACGCGCAATGGATTAGAGGTCTGAAGTGATCATCCATCCATTAGGGGATCTGCTTGATCAGGCAATCTGATCAGCTTGTCCAAACACTGGAAGAGTCACCAAAGTTACTCCGAGTGAGAGTGACAGTGACAGTACTGACCACAGAGGAGGATGAATAAATCCAAGCAAGGACATTTTGTTCCGATCACTCAACAGGGCTGCAGATCTACAATGAAAGGCCACAGAGGCAATCTGACACACACGTGGGGACTGAGAAGGCACAGAGCACAGTCAGGTACCAAAAAGAAGTTCTAAGAACTATGAAACCAAACTCATGAAATATACTATGTTTCTTCAGAAACCATGAAGGCCTTGCTTTTGCCTGCATTTGTTCTACACCATGGCAAAGCCAATTGCTTTCAAAATCCCTCTCTCTTCTGCAAATACCTTCACACAATGCAGTCATGACAAAAAAAGCCAAGGAAAAACATGTAGATGGCCTTGTTTAGTATGTAAGCAGAATTCCACATTCTCCCTAAATCAGTTATTTATTGTAATGAAAACAGTATTGCTTTTTTGAAATTAGAGCAAATTCAGGCAATTACTTTTATATAACTAATACTAAAAAGTCAAACAGTATTATATTAATGCCAGAAACTCTTTCTTTAGTTTAAATTTGTATCTTCTGGAGACACTGCTTATCAAACAAATTCCAAAACATCAAACGTAGCATTTGAACAAACTGATTTTAAATACAACATTAAAGCTTTTCCCTGCTCTTCTTCCTTTGGTTTAAAAAAATTAGATAAAATCAGAGCTTAGTAGTAATACAAAGCGTATTAATACTTCCTACTTGCCATTATGCATTTTTACAGACTAAAGCTCCCACTGCAAGTATTATATCATTATGCTAGAAATTAATTACAGAAGTAATCCTCTTCTCTAGCCTTTAAAGGATTTTATGAAAAAAAAATCTAAACTTTGAAAAAAGCTGAATTTCCAAAACAGATGAGCAAAAGAGCAGCTGTCAGAAAAGTCTAAAGTAAAACAAAAAAAATCCCCAAACCAAAACATTCCTGTAAGTGATATATGTTCTTCTGTACAGTTTCTCAATTCCTTTCTTCAGAAGTAGAAATTAATATATCAAAAATTAGTTTATCCCAAATTTGCTAATCCAAATATTGTAAACAGAACTTGTAAAGAATCCTGTATTACTGTATTATGTAATACTGCTGTGATATAGTAATTATCACTTACCCTGACAACATCTCAAATATAAGAATTCCTAGGGCCCACCAATCCACAGCTCTTCCATGGCCTTTACTTTGTATAACTTCTGGTGCAAGGTACTCAGGAGTGCCACAGAGAGTCCACGTTCTGGAAATAAAAGAAGAAAAAAGACCCACAAAACAACAAAACCAGATTGAAGTTACACTGAAATACAGCAATGTGAAAAACCAAACATACACATAAAGAAGTACCCAACATATACCTATATATTAACAGAAATAACAAAGGCCTCTACAAGATCTAAACAGAGTGCTTTGATAATGCTCTCCACTTCTCCTGTAACAGAGATACATGGAAATTAAGAAACTTCTTGGCTGCAGAAAATATCTGTGCACTGAGTTTGCTGACTGGTGGTATGGTACTCTATCCATTAGGCTGAATGTTTCTTTGAAATTACTAACAGCAGTTTTCACCCTGTGAGTTCATGGCTCTGCAGCTCATATTGCTGACAGGTACAGCAGAAGACAAGCTTAATGGCCTTTTCCAGAAAAAGGAAAAGGTTTTGTTTAGAAAAAAAAAAAGCAAGAAGGGAGTTAAAAAAGTAGTAGTTTAAATCAGTAAATAGTTGCACATACAAGACAGATTCATTTTACAATCTAAGTAAAGTTTTTCAAATAGTATTGAAACAAAACCTGTTATCACTTCCACAATATCCATTAAAACCCTTCGTATTTTTAATCGTTTAAAATATTTACAAGGCGTAGTTAAGCAAATGTGAGATATGTAAGCAGCACTATTTTTGATATATTTTAATGTCATTTTTAGTCACAGCTTTCCATGATAAGGTAAGGATAAAACAGTGTTATATTGCTAACTAATTGAAATGTATATTTTAAGTTCTGTAAAGACATGAAATAAATTGAAACTAAGCAGTTATGTTTACAAAAATCAAATTACAATTTGAAAAGAATTCTGAAACCAATTCTTCCAGAATTATATTGTTCTTCTTTGTAAAAATGCCCAAGCAGAATTTGCCTAGCTTCACTCCCTTGACTTAAGTTTAAGTATACATTTGAGAAAAAATATGTACTTTCATTGTGAATAAACTGCACTTAATACCAAGTCAGAAGATGAAAAAGTGCTCACAAATTCAGAGAAAATTAAATAACAGCTCAAAATAATAAAGAAAAAAGTGTATCCCACTTTAAAACCAGTTGTAGTTAGATATGACTATAGATATAAAAGAATATAGTCACTGTTGCCTTAAGCCCTAAAAGTTTTTTTTTGTAGTTTTCTAATTTTTGTAAGCTTTATAAGTTTTATAAGTAGTAGAAGTAGTTTTATAAAGTAGCAGCCCTTATTCCCTTACCCCGTAGTAAATTCCTAACCCTTTTACCCCATTCTATGCTCCCCATATCAAATCTACCCCTGGAGTCAGTAGAAGATGTTTAGTCTCATATTAAAGCGAGGCCTGGATTGTTTGGGAACACCAGGATTAGGGCCTGAACAACAAAACAGGGTCAAAGACTAGGTAACTGTGTACCCTTTGTGCTCTGAAGTTGATGAAGATGATGAAGGGGTGGTCCCGAAACGCCCCCAGACTCAATTCTTGGGGGTGGGTCAGAGGGTGGACCAGAGCAAAAGTTAAAGGGCGGACACATTTAGGATTGGTCAATTAGTATTATAAAAGATGTAACACAACTGTATTCGGCGCACGCGTCTTGTAATAACTATCTGCTACAGGTCAGTAAATCCTTTCCTTATCTCACCCTAATTAACTGCTCCTGAGTTTTTCTTTAAGTCCAGGTGCTAGCAGGCATCATCACAAATGGTCACTGCACATGATTTCTAACTTGCACCAAAAAAACACTCTTATTCAATATTTGTGAGAGCAAACTGGTAACATGCTTTTGAACAAATGCATTAAGATGAGTAGCAATCACCTTTAGAAGTAATAGTAATTCAACAACTTTTCTGAGACTGCAGGGAGGTGATTGTCCCATCCTACTCTGACTGGTACTCACCTCGAATACTGTGTGCAGATCTGGGCACCACAATACAGAAAAGACATTAAGCGATTAGAGAGCATCCAAAGGAGGGCAACAAAGATGGTGAAGGGTCTGGAGGGGAAGCTTTATGAGGAACAAATGAGGTCACTTGGTTTATTTAGCCTGGAGGAGAGGAGACTGAGGGGAGACTTCATTGTGGTCCTCATGAGAGAAAGCAGAGGTAAGTACCAGTCTCTTCACCCTGGTGACCAATGACAGGACTTGTGGAAACCACATAAAACTGAGTCAGAAGAGGTTTAAGGTTGGATATCAGGAAAAGGTTTTACTCCCTGAGAGTGGTCGAGCAGTGGAACAGGCTCCTCAGGGAAGTGGTTACAGCACCAAGCCTCAGAGTTCAAGAAGCATTTAGACAACACTGTGAGGAGCGTGGTGTGACTCTTGGGGCATCCTGCATAGGGCCAGGAGTTGGACTCAATGACCCTGATGGGCTTCTCCTAACTCAGCATATTCTATGACTCTATGAATTATTTTAAAGAGAGATTTAGGAAGGTTTTTTCCTTTGTTTTCCTTTTGTTTGCCTTTTTTTTAAGTCTTAGCCTACATTCATAAACATATTTAAGATAAAGGAAGAGGATCTGTACAGTCAGCCAAGGCTTTAAATGAAGAATTATGACTTGAATTTCTTCAAGCTTGATTTTCCTGTGGTGAAACCTAAATTACTCCAGCTAAACTGTCAGAATGTGTTAGACACACTGTGCATCCAATGTACTTCATGGCTCTTGAAACTACCTTCATTAGTGTAAACAATGCATTTTTTTAATTTTTATCATAAATTTATCTAAAAAGTTTAAACTCTCATTTTCCAGATCAAGCATACTGAAGAAAATTCCTACTTTCAGCACTGCTTGACACTACTGCCATCTAGCAGTTGCCTGGATCAGCACTACAGAATTAAGAAAAGAAGCAAAGCTCTGTTGTCTTTTAAAACAAAAATTTCTCCCTCTCCCAAATTCAAAAAGCTGTATGCAAAACAGCATTGTATGTATTGTTAATCATACTGATTTAGTCAGCTCTGCAAGTGAAGCAGCTGACAGTTTTACTGTATTTGGGAAGAAAAAGGGTTTTATCCCTTATCAAGGTCATTTACATTAAAAAAAAAAAAATCATTTGACCATGACTTCCAGGACCTACATAATTTGCTGGGGACAATGTAATTAAAATGACTCTCAGTTACTGTATAGGTTATTAACAAGATCTTTTTACTGAAGTAAGAGGAAAACTATGAATTAAACAAAGGCTAACATAACTTGAAATCTCTGAGCTGCTCTAGGAGATAAAATTTATTACCACTAAGAAATTTATGCTTATTGACTACACAAAAACAGGGAAGGAGCTCATGTTCTATTTCAAGCTATGTATTTGTGCTGTAAGATATGTAAGACTTGTGTTTCCTCTTCTGTTGGTCATGAAACAAACTACTGAATATTTTGGAAAACACATCAAGTAAATGCTATAAATAATCTACCTAAAGTATTTTTTATCATTACTATTTTATGACTATTTCATACTCATCTGAAACTCCAGATCACCCTTTTGAAGACAAATTACAATGCAGAAAAATAAGAATAGACTGTTCCCTTCAAACTGCTATAAAATATCCACTGCTCTGGGTTTTCAGGGTAAAAGCTGAAATGCAGGCAAGCAATAGTTGATAAGGTTGAACATGTAATTTTAAAATGTAAAAATGAAACAAAGAATCTACTCTGGTTACAAAGCTAAGCTATAAAATAATATTTGTGGGACTTACTAAGAGTACTATTTGAAGAAGTTAAGTCTCAGTGGTTAATGTATTTTAGCATTCTACACCATTCAGCATCCAGCTCTGTAGTAATTGACAGGCTTCTTGCATGTGAGCCAGAGATGACCAAAAATGTTCTTTTTGGTATTCTGGTTGTTTGTTTGTAATAATATTAATAAAGATCGCTTTGTTTTCAACCCACAAAAATTTGTTCTGCAAGATATTCTTGCTTGTTTCTACAGTGACAAACAATACACTTTGTAACCACAGTGTTTTAGTTTTTTTTCTCTGCAATCCACTCCGCAGAAAAATCATGAGGCACATTCAGCTTAAGCAACAGTGCAAAACTATCCTGAATATATTTAAGATCAATCACTTCATGTTTCTAAAATATTTTCACAGGTATTTTTTTTTTTTAGGAATATAAACTGAATAAACTAAAATTAACACTCCAGAAAAAAAAGTATGAAAGTTTTAACTTTACCTAAAACTTTCATAACTTTGAGTGAAATCTGTGCATAAAAAAATATAAAATTCCATGCAGATTAGTTTTGAGCCTCTCTGAAAGAACACAGGAATAAAAAAAAAAACCACCAAAACCCCTACACAGAAAAAAGACCAGATTTGAAAAAAATTTTAATGAAAATACTATATGTAAAAAGTGATATATGCTTCTCAGAAAAAGAAAGGTCTACAAACGTAATGGTTGTAAAGTTCAAAGCAAATCCATTCTAGAACCTTCAAGTAACAATAATTTATAAAAATCCCCTCCCCATCTTTCTTCTTGACATTGCCCCTTTTTTAAAGTAGGAATGTACTTACAAGAAACTGAAAAGGTTATTAAGTCTTCAGGTAAGCAACATCAAGGTGGAAAAGAGAAGAAATAAACAGCAGCTGAGGCAAAGACATACTGTTTTGGAGAAAAATTTAGAATTTTTAAACGTACACTATGACTGAAAGAGGAGGAACAAGGATAAACAGAAGGACATACTAACAAGGAACAGAAGGAGAAAAGAAAATCTCCTTTCCTCCTCTGTCTATATAAGGAAAATATCAAGAGTCTAGCCCTTCAGAAATTGTACTAATATGAAGGTAAACATGTTGGCTGCTTCCCACAGTGGGAACATGAGCTATGAGCCAGACACTCTTTCCAAAGAGCAGCTTAATTGTAGATGGACATAGGGAACACTTCATGTTTTCCCACACTGTAATGGGAAGAAAGGAACATGTGTACAGAAAGACCTCAATTAGGCAGCTACAGAATATTTCATGTGAAGTATTATGTATCAAGAATGTGTAATTGTATCAAAGGTTTTCCGTAGACCATGCTTTTATTTCCGTATCATGTCTTCTCCTCTCTAGGAATATATTTGCTGATCCTGAGTGGCAGGTTACCTCACAATGTTTGAAAAACATAAATGCTTCTTGTCTTATTTTCGCAATTCATATACACTGTATATATGCACACTTCTACATGCATGCATATGTACATGTAAGATTCACATGTACAGATGTTTGCCATCATAAAAGTGACAAAACATATCCTATAATTTTAATTAAATAGCCTATGTCATAAACAAAAGAACCTACTGGAGTGTATTAGTGGATAAATGGTGACAATTGTGTATTTTTACAGTGACCAAACCAGTGTTGTAAAAATGACTTCAGCTAATATACTAGCAAGTGTACTATTGGAAGTATCATGTAGTTCCAATAAAACCAGTAACACAAAAAAAAAAAAAAAAAAAAAAAAACCAGATTTGCTGATAATGTCCTTGTTCCTTCCGATATTATATTCCGTATTTATATTACCTGTTGCACATTTACAGGTAAATCAGCTATGAATATAAAACTACTATAGTCTTCTATGATTCAATTTAACACAAGCTAATTGATTTCATTTCCCCCCACGCAATACAGGAAACAGAAAAACCAGTTAAAACCAGTAGCGATAATTTGTTTTGATGTCCTAAAATGCATTTGAACCAATCCACTCATAGAGATTTATCTTCCAGGTTGAAAAATACACTCTGATGTGAACTATCACTTATTTAACTAAGGGTTACTTCTGTTGTGCCTTAAAGCCACAGAAATCCAAATCAAGAATAACCACTAAGTGGCAGTATCCACATGTCAAGAAAAAGTCGAAAGAATTTGCATGAAAATGTCTTAGAAAGAGATTGCTCTACTTTCTTACACGGAAGTAGCATTACCTCTTTCTGCAAGAAAGAAGTTACTTTGACTTCAAAACAAACTATTAAAAGAAAAGGTCAGTATCTGGATGCCTATTTGCTTGCACAGTGGAAACTGAATTCAATCCGAAGTGCTGATATTAAAATTCTGTGGTTTTCAAACAGATTTGCAGACCTTAAAGATGAACAGAACCACCTTGTTACTAATTGTCTACCATTCTTCTGTGCTGAGGAAACCCAGCACTGTGTGCATGTAACCCATGGGGAAGCAGTTTTTATGACCTCCATAACATGATTTGATTTCTCATCTGACTTCTACTTTGTAACGGATTCAGTAAGTAGCTCCCTCAGATTCACTCTCCTTTCAAATTGATGTTGTAGAATTATATCCAAACACAGAACCATTTGTTGCAAAAGTAGCACCAAAGAGGTACACAGATGAGTGACGAGAATGAGCACCTATACAACACCAAACTAGCTGCCTCAACTAGAACAATCAAATACCGTTCCCCTCATGAGATGGCTCAAGGGCGTAATATCCAACTTTGTCACACTGCTTTTCCCATATGACAGGCTAGTTTTTTCCTCCCTTTCCTTGAATCCCAATGCTCTTGCTTCCTTTTAAGAACATGCATTGTCATCTTGGAATAGTAGTCCAAACAGAGAGAAAAAAACCTCTGCATTATCTAAAAGTTTACAAGTGCTATTAAAGCTGACAGTAATGTAAAAGTTACAGTTAAATAAACCAATTCTTCTGAAGCTGGCTTTGCTGCTTTTGTGTAGATTTTTGCAGTTTCATTTTAGCAACAGGCTGACACAGTATACAGTTTTAAAATGTTATTCTCACACTTCCAAAATCTCTAAAAGGAAAGCAGAAGGAAACACGAGTTACAAAACATTTAGCCATTCAATATGTATGGAGGATTAATATACAGATTTTAATATTTGCTCATATTACTTTACTGAACTCCTTTTATACGAAATGACTGCTGAAAACTTCAATATACAAACCCACTCATATATTTTTCTACTGTTGCTTATGTATGATATTACTCCTAATTATACCTAAGGGTTAATACAGGTTTCCATGCAGCCATTTCAAGATGATCACTTCCTTCATATTAAATGATTTGACATGTATCAATCACATGGGGTGTTAGATGAAATGCTGAGCACTGAAATCAAACCTTTTTTTTCCCAACTGTTTAGCAACCAAAATGTAATTACCATAAGAAAACCCCACTTACCTATCCACCAGCTTTTTAGCAAATCCAAAGTCAGTAAGCTTGATATGTCCTTCTTTGTCCAGTAATATATTTTCAGGTTTTAAGTCTCTATAAACTATTTCTTTGGAGTGCAGGTATTCTATTGCACAAATAATTTCTGTAGAGTAAAACAGTCCTGTGCTGTTGTTGAAACGCCCCATGTTGCGCAGATAGCTAAAAAGTTCTCCTCCTGGCACATACTCCATTAACATATATAAAAAACGTTCATCGTGGTTGGTCCAAAATCTGTAACAAAAACATTATTTTATTGAATAAAGAAATTATGACTCTGATTTGCTTTAGAAGTAAATTTCCGTAAAATGAATGTAACTAATTCCTAATGTCTAGTCTGCAAATATTAAACCCCCAAGAATCCAGCAAGATTATGTAACAGGCATTCAAGGTAGCTGATTTAACCTGCAATGTTAAACAGATAGCTGAGGATGAGTACAGCACAAGCCAAGAAAGTAAATTAACTGATAGACTCCGTTGCATTGTATCAAATAGATCTCTACTAAGCACCAAATAAATGACTTGATACAAAGACCAAGACATTTCTTACACACCTTAAGTTTTATTCAATGAAACATTGCCAAAGTGATGGGGGTGAGCAGAACCTGCTTTTGTAAAGACTTTCATGACAACATATTCAAAATAAGACGTCACAGAGTTGTCCTTCTAGCTCTTCTTCCCTGGAAATTACACAACCTCAGCTAAAGCATCAGAACACAATGCTTGCTCTTCTATGGTATCTTTTAACAAAAAGCAATAGGAAAGCAAAAATGACAGCAAAACAAGATTCATTTCTGTACCTCAGAATTAACCTAAGTACCTTCTATTCCTCAGACTGCTGCCTTTAATTTAAGAACTATTATTGTGGTACAGTCATTATTAGAGTGCAGTAAAGAACAGGTAAGAAAGAAAGCAAATAATTCCATATGTCTTTAAAAAGCTTCATTACAGAATACAGGAATCTTCTCTCCCACATTCCCCTAAATGAAGTTGGTTTTCCTTCTATCCATACTAAACAACTCACATACCATACACTCAAATGTAACTCAACAGTTAAGAAGAAAAGAAGTATCTGGTAACAACACCTTGAAGAACACTCCCATTTAAAAAAAGAGATATCCCTAATTTTAAAATAAAAGATAGAGAACATTGTATTCCTACCTACTTTATTGATACGAGAGGCTACTTTAGCTTCCAGTAACCGGCTCTGCAGTATCACAAGTACTTCTGCAGTATCACCTGGTACTTAATCAAGGCGTAGAGCCCCAGCATAGACAGGCAGAGCAAGGTGAGCTCCCAAACACATGAATGACTTTTACTCAGCAAGATTTTATTTTTTAATACCAGCACTGAGGCAACCAAGAAAATGAGATGGACTACCAGACATCAATAACAGCTCCTCCATTCCTTCAAAGTGATGAAGAAAGCTGAGCCCACACTCGCCTTTGCTTTTATGGAGCTTCTTCCCTATGACAGCCATCAACATAATTAATTGACTATTGATGATGTCCACAGTATCTTTATTGACTGTTTGTAAAAACACTCTGGAGATGTAGTTTAGGTAGTTAATAAATAATAAACAATGAAAGAGGAACAGGAGTGGGCAAAACAAAGCAAACCACATATTTAAAAGAACATGTACGTGGGAGAGGAAGAGCAAAATCTGACAAAGAATACAGAGGGGAAAAAGTGGAAGATCTAGACCATTAAAACAAAGTAGTTTTACTAGAATTAATTTCTTCAAAAACTGCTAAAGGTTTGCCTACCCACAGAAAAAACGGATACACTATTTGATATACATGAAAAAGAGCAAAGTTAAGAACTTCGATACTTGAAATGCTGATTGCTTTAAATGGTAATTCTAATACAAAAAAGAAGAAAAAGCTCAGCTGTGATCAGAATAATATGCATGGTGATGTTAACTCTACAATTCAGCTTTACGACATAAACTTTGAATGCCACTGTGAACTCTTACAAACAACCTGCTTTAGCTTATAGGACTACAAGACATAGTGGACTTTTATTAATTCTTGTTCTCTTGAAGAAAAAAAAAAATCAAAAGATACATGTCAATATCACAGCTCACTATGAAGTGTTGCACACAGAGGTATGATATAGCACTCAAACATGCAGTAGAGATTGCAAGAGCACCAAGCAAGTATTTACATTAAATTGTTTAAAAAAATATGTAGATAAATAACTTCAGAAAGTCTACAGAAAAAATGGACCTCCCTAAATGCAGCAAAGGTGCTTCTCACAAGCAACACGAAAAGGAAAAAAAAATTATATAAACTCTTTACATATAGGAAGACACAGGAAGGACGAACACCAGAAATGAATTATGTGCAACATTAATTATAATTTTCCATCATAAAATGCTGAAGTATGTGCTGCACTGACACAGATTCATAGAATCATAGAATCACAGAATCACAGAATCAGATGGGTTGGAAAGGACTTCTGAGATCATCAAGTCCAACCCTTGATCCACTACCACCGTGGTTACTAGACTACGGCACTAAGTCCCACATCCAATCTCAAAAAATAAAATTAATTTTTTTTTTCTACTAGAAAGCACATCACTTTATTGTGAAGGTCTCAAGTGGAAGAGTTCAACTTAACCATGACAATACTTTATGTATTACAATTGCCTGTTGATTTATGCCACTATGTGAAGAAAGCTGTTAGCCAAAATCACCCCCCTCAAAAAAAAAAAAAACAAAAACCAGAGGATATTTGCACCAGTTTTATTTTATACCTCACAACACACCTAGGCTGCATTTTCACTATCACAGGGTGTATTTACTACTAGGGGAATGTTACATGGTCTTTCAAACATGAGACTATTTACAGAATAGGCTGAACATTTGAGTTTAGATAAAGCTGAACAATTTTACATGTATAGGAAGTGTTACAGGCTAGCTTTCCTTGTTTTGCAACCAGAGGAAAATACTATCCATGTTTAAGATGGTGAAGCTAACTGAAAATATAAAACCCAGAATGTAGATATCACAGTTTAAAGGCACTGAAGCAGAACTGTATCGAATTTCTCCCCTTTTTTTTAAACACTTAGTAAAACACTTCCAAGAATTCATAGAAAAAAACCCACATATATTGGGCAGCCAAAAAAAGCTGTTACCCACATAAAAAGCTATAGAAAGTGTTATTTGTCATACAGTCAGCAATAATCACCCATGAAAACTTGTTTAACCTAAAGCACACAAATATTATTGTGACTTATTTTAACTACCTCATTTCAGCTAGGCTGCTTTGAGTCTCCTTTGCCAAGGGACAAAGGCATCACATGGACAATTACATGAGCACAGCTGATGCAACGTCTCATTGGACATTTCAAGAGAAAAGGCAGAGCTCTAGAAGACATGAAAAATGTTTGCCTTGCACACAAGTAAACTTCCATTTGAATTGTGTCCTTTGGCAACTTTAAAAATCTGGTATTTTGGAAATCAGGTATGAATGAAATTCAAGAAAACTTATCAGTTTGGATTTTTGATCACTTCTGTATGGACACGAATCCTTGCATCCCTATCTCTGACATGTCTCAGAGGTTTCTCTATTCTCACTCTTCCTGACACACAGACCTACTTAGCTGAGTTTGATAGGGTAATCTTCAAAGAATTTACGTATATACATAGACATACACATAAAATCCTGTTCCCCCTGGTCCATGCCCAATTCAACCGGTCTAACCAGATGCACTCAGCCTCTCCATCTGTCTTTCCTCCAAGTATCTCAAACTCCACACACCATACAATTGATCTTACCGATACCGTGCCACACACTAGCTGGAAACTAATAGCATCATGATGCTGCAAAAAGCAACAACGCACCAGTGAAAAAGCCTTCTCCTGCAGGGCTCATTCCATCTTCTGCATGACTACCATGCTGTTCCTTCGTCTTTGATACTTTCTGGGAGGAGGCTGAACTCCCTGCAGCTAGAGATCAACTAAGGCTAATTTTGTCGACTTTTATGTAAAACTGATTAAGGCAGGTAAATGCAAAACAAATCTTGCTCAATAGCCCCGTATCCATGCATGAGAAAATATAAGTGGAAATTAACTCTGTAATTACCCAGAGTTTTAGTTATGCCATTAATAGATGTGGACTCAGATACACAAGAAATGCTGTGGTGCTGTGAACAGAAAAGTATGATACCTTCTATTTTAACAACAGGATTATTGGGATCATTAGAATTACCATAATTCCATGAAAAAAAAAAAGTGTTCTTTATGAACTGTGTTTAAAACATGTTTCTCAATAGGTTCCATCACTTAACAACCTTAAACATGGGAATATCCAAGTCCAAGAAGTGCTGCAGTTATTTAAACTCTTTAAAAATAAAGTTTGCAAGAGTTCACGGTTAGGTTTTTAAAAAGTAGATATTTAAATTTAATAATACTTTTAGCTAGACACCTACAAGACATACATGTAGAAATACTTTTATCACATTTCTAACATCACTCTAGAAGTAATTTTGATGAGCGAATCCTAACAATTCTTCATTAGTATTTTCCCCTCACTTAAGATTTCTCTTCTGCAGTATGAAAATGAGACAGAAAAACTCTTATCATAAATTATTGCTTGAATGTTTAAATTATGCATCTTGAGTTTAAATTCTTCATTCTTCTATAATAAATACTTTAGTCCACAGTCTATTTTAGTATAGATTATGTAATAGAAATTAAATGCTCAGCACTGGTTAAGCACATAAGAAGTTGCAATGAAACTCTGGAATATTTTAACTGCACTTTATGCATGAGTTAAATGGATTAAAAAACCACAAGAACTTACAATCTGATCAAAAAGGGGTGGTTGACTTCTTTCAAGACAGACTTTTCGTTGTGCACGTGTTGCTCTTGCTTCAGTCGAATGACATCAGGAATGCTCATCACTTTCAGTGCAAAGTAACGCTTGCCCATTTTTTCCTTCACCAGATGAACACGTCCAAAGGTACCCGTGCCTGAAAAGTTGAAGTAGAAACATTAACTTATTGCAAAAAAAGAAAAAAAACAGTGGTAACTTGCTAAATCAAAACCCACAGGAACTCAATTCCAGGTTAGTTTGTTTTGGTTTTCCTCATATTTTCACATATTCTACCTGTATTCATGGAATTCTTTTTCTTGATATTTCTCGATTTTCCCGATAATGCTTTGATAAAAAATAATGGCATTGTGATACTGCAACTCTTCAGATAGACACTGGAAGCATTTCTTGCAAAGAAGAAAAATTGTCCTGAGAAAGGGTAATGGAGGTGCAAACAAAAACCAGGCATGTAATATGTAAGTTTCAAATGTAACCAATATAAGTGGAAGAAGCAAAATTGCTACCAAATGCAGAAGAAGAGCTGGGAAACACTCTCTTCAATTTCATTATTTCCATTTATTTTTTATTAAAACAAGGTAGTTCAAAATCAATCAAGGCTTAAAACATAGGAACTCATAACACAAAAACACAAAATACAGAATCATGATGACAACAAAAAAAATTAAAAATATTCATCTCCCAAGGTTTGGTGACTGAGAACAGCTTCAGTCTCCAATTATTATGGGGAGGGGATTATATCCTTAAATATGCACAGAGAGGTGAAATGATTCGGTAGGATAAGGAAGTGATGGGAAAAAATACTTAAAAGTTTCTGACCTTTCTAAAAAGAAATTAAAAAAAAAAATCTGCTTATAGTGTTGCAGCATTTTATCACTTGGAAACAGTAGCTCTCTGGCACCCTTTTTTCGGAGTTAGTGTATTCCTTTTTCAACTCACTCTTAAGAATATAAAAGGAAAATAAAAAACATATTGACTTTTAAATAATGTGTTAGCATTTCTCTATTCAATAGTCAAAGTTCCTTTTAAGTGCATTGAGCTCACGACAACCATACATAACTGAACTATTTCTTTTAGTTTGAAATCAAAGTTAAAACTAGCACATTTAGCCATATTGCTATTTGCAGTGCAGCACAGTGTTACACTTTTGTACACACATTTCAGCTCACTGGATGGTAGCTTATTGTTTTTCTGCTCATTAAACAATGCCTCGTAGGTTACAGCACTACACCAGATACTTTTAATCCCATTCTGACAGAAATATGTGCTGCTATAAAGGACGCTTGGCATTTAAACCAAGAGCCTAACTTGTAAAAGGTCCCTCTCTCCAAAAAAGTCAAAATCTTATGCTTGAGTTCACAGTCTTCCCTTTCCCTGCACATACTCTGGAAAGGCAGATGTGTTACAGGATTATTAATTGGTATGTCAATTGACTTCAGGTTGTGTTAATCAGTTACCATCAATCTATACTACCAGACAATTTTCATTTTCTAAGATGTGTAATGTGCAAGGAGATGAGCATGTATGTGAAACAGATTTCTGAGAGATAGGTAGGGGAAACAGACCAACAAACGAACTTCTAAAACTGCATTATTTGGGGAGAGAAGACAAGGGAATTTTTGCCTCTGGTAAGTTCAAGAAACTTGAGAATTTATTTTTAAAATATTTGCTTTCTGTATTCTGTAAAAAACATTAACATTTTACTTAACAGTTTTTCTTTCCAGTCACCCTGTATTTTGTTTAAGATCACTGCATTTACTAAAAAACAAAACAAAATACTCATTTTACAAACTAGAAACTATCAACCCCAGAAATCCAGTTTTATGGAACTTGCAGCTCCCCTAACAATACAGTTTTCAAAGCCAGCTTTCGAGATAAAACTTCTCACTACACAAACACATCAATGATTACCATTGTGCAATCACAAAAGATTCTATCAAAGAAGTTTTACGTTCCCACCTGTCCCAAGTTACAGTTCTTTAACCATGAACACTGTATAGAGATCTCAGAAAAAGCCTGCTGTTATAACAAAGTAAGCCATCAGGTTACCCTGGAAAATTTATCATGCAATTAAATCCCTTAAGAATGTAGCCACATTACATGACTATACCTGTAAACAACCTTATTTGCTCAGGGACGGGCTTCTGCAGTTAAAAAAAAAAATCCCATATAAAAAAAATAAGGACCAAAAGCCTCCAAGCAGAGACATCTGTTCAAGCTGCTTTAAATACTGATCATTTACATCTACGTTCAATGAACAGAATAAAGAAATTAATTTAGGTTATTTCAAAATTAGGGGCTGAAATTTAAATTCTGAGTAAAAACACTGTGAGGAGTAACTTCAGTTGTATTGCACACTGAAACTAAAAATCACCCTTCATTTTTGCAACTTCCAACTGTGGACTCGGGGAAACTAACACTACTAACCCCCATCATCAAGTGTGGGTTTTACATGCATTTTGATACTTGTATGAACAAAGTGCTTCCACAGACATATTCAACAGGAAAGGCAGCAGTGAACACATCCTTAATTGCTCCTAGGTCTCTAGTGGTGGCATGTTTTGTGACTTGTTCTACTTGTCCTAGAAATTTTTATTTTAGAATGCTTCACTTTTTCTTATGCTGTTGATCTAATTTTACAAACTGCTGCTCAGAAATAACAAAATCACAAGTTCCATCCATTTTCAAAGAACCTGTCAGGGACTTATTTAGCAATACCCCTAACTTCGAAAAATACGGCCTCCTTAAAAAGGTCTCTGCCAGGAACAGCAAATTTTGGCAAGCTATTCCAGAACAATGGCAAGCACCTAACCTAGACAGCCTCCGGGAAAACCAGAAGACCACACAGACAGGCGAGAACACAGAACCTCCCTAACCAGTTTTATTTTTGAACTGATTGCAGGCAGTCTTTTTTCAAACATCTTTAACCCAATTTCAAGCAACCATGGAAATCCGCAAGACAGTATAGACTAAGAAGCAATCTAACATTTGTTTTCAGACATCTCTCATAATATGAATTTTCTAGCCATCATCTGCATTTGTAGCTAATGCAGCCACTAGGCCTGCATTAGCTGGCAGTACCCAGACACACACTCACCACTCTTCCACCGGACTAATTATTAAACTTTTTTTTTTTTATGCTTAGCCAGTCTTCAAACAACCAGATAAAGTTTGCATACAAAAAAGATTATAATTTAAATATCTCACTTCAAACTTTTGGTCTGGGTCTCCTGCTCATACTTTTAGCCCTTTCTCCAAATGTTTTTAAAACTTTCATCCTTGCAACTGGAGGGGCTGGAAGGAGGAACAGGATGGCAGTCAAGGTGGGAGGCTGAGACAAGACGATGTTAAGGTTGTTTAGCATAGTCAAGAAAATCTGTTTTACATAAACAGGTCTTGTTGTGACTAAGTGTAAATTCTGATCCTCAGATTCACAGCTAGAAACCTAAAAAACTCAAGCAGTGAAGCGGCAGTGTGTAAGACAAAGGCCAAACTCCATAAATTTGAGGGAAAGTTTTTGGAAACAAAGAAAGGCAGGGTTACCAGTCTTCCATCAAAGCACCACTGCCTTTTGCCCTCCAGGAACCAGACACTAAACTCAGGGAACAGTTTCTGTTAATCCCTGTGAAAGGACTGTTCAACGTTCTTCCCTGATTACCTCAGAGCTCAGCTGAATGAACAAACTCAATTCAACCTTTTGTGACAGATAAGTAAACATTCATTAGGATTACCTTAAAATAGAAGTATTTTATACTTGCACATTATGAATGAAAGGAAATTCAGTATTTACAAATTTTTACATTATTCTACTGACATTTTTTCATATTTGGTTCAAACCAAGGGAATTTCAGGGACCTTGTACCATTCTGGATGAGTCCAGGGAATCACCAAGTACTATCCTGCTGAAGGAAGAGCAATGGCTATATACACATACACATATCCCTACCTGTCGTTATAGCACATATTACTAGAGTTTTAGAGCAAAAAAAGCACCTACATGAGAAAATTATACTTCAGGTATTATTAGAAGGTCTGAAGGCAGATTTGTAGTTTATTTGTGCAGGCCCCTTCTCCCTGATAATGCATATGGCAGATGAAGGTTTCTGGCCACCAGTAACAAAAGAAAGTGAGGAGTGCCTGTGCTATTCACAATATAATTCAAGATTTTCAGGACTAAATGGGCAAACAGAATAAAAATACGCAAAATGCTAACCACTAATCCAGTACAATATGTTTACAACAGAAACAAATTTTTTGGATCCCATTGCATATTTTATGTGGTTGTAGAGCTTGAAGAAAAGCCAGCAATCTTCTCCATTAGGAAACCTTCTCATGTTAAGCACACACAAAGGGCCAAAACCTGCAAAGGACCAGCTTGGCCTAAATATCAAATGGAAGAAAGGCATTTTCATTCTTACAAAAGCTGGATTCCCTAATGCCATGCCAAAATACCACAGCCAGTTTCCAGGATTTTCCTTTCTTTGAAGCCTGGTAGAAAAGAATAAAGAATGTGGGAACATTTCTGACGCAATTTTAGATACTTTTGATGCTAGGAAAACCAATCCTGCAACTTTTGCTCAGCTAAAACAACTGGTGAGTAGTCACGTAGTGACTGTTTTGCTATTGATGTAGGTGACTAATTTAATGCTCAGTTTGCCTCTTTATTTGCTTCCATTAATTAGGCCCAGCTGTTCCAGCTTCCCATCCTTTTAATCCCCAGCTCTTTCTTAAAACCAAGTTTGCCTTGCTCAGATAGATACCATCTGTTTTAATGAAGAATAAACTAGGTCATGTGAGATATACCACCCTGAGGGCTGCTTTCTGAGTTCCAGAGGGTTTGGTCCTGACTTCGACAGATGCCTACAAAAACCATCAGATGCATTCACTTTTATTTACAGTTAGAAGAAACATTTCCCACTGTGACACATATTAGTCTTTACTGACAGCCACAAGCACAACAGACTTAATTCTGTTGAATATCAGAGATGAACTAAGCAAATTGTATTATGTTACAAATTCACTACTGAATGTCAAATTTG
This sequence comes from Oxyruncus cristatus, assembly GCA_013399855.1. Taxonomy (NCBI): domain Eukaryota; kingdom Metazoa; phylum Chordata; class Aves; order Passeriformes; family Cotingidae; genus Oxyruncus; species Oxyruncus cristatus. The sequence continues at coordinate 628,716 of VXAY01006440.1, read as the reverse complement.
TCTGCCATTTCAACTTTGTCTTATTTTGGGATGAAACTTGAACAGCCTAGCCTGGGAAACGAAGGCTGTCAATAATTCCTGATGAGGAAGTGGCACAGCAAAGGAAACCAGCCTGCCCCAACAGACCAGTAATCAGAAGATTAATACTTGGGAGAAAGACGTGGGGAAACCACAAGGCACAAGCAACTGTGGGGCTTCTGCAACAAAAGATGCAGATGGCACATCAACAGGGCAACTCAAAATGAGGATGAAGATTTTGGACATCATAGTAGCCAAGTTCACATATTTATTGTTTCAACACATAGACCAGTGTCAACTGAAAATGTCAAATTCAGGGTCTTTACTGTTCTGCAAGTCAGCTGTGGATTGCTCACTGTAATTCTTAGACCACTGCTTTTATAGCTCTGCATCACTCTAGAGTGTTCAGATCTAAAGCTGAAAAACATGTCAGAGAAATAATGAAATTTAAAAGAGGTTTTATAGGATGCCTTTTTTTCCTGTTTAGAACTGCTCATCTCATACTACTGAATATAAGAAGGAAATGTCAACCCACAATTTTTGTAAGGCTTTTGCATATACCTTCAATGTTAGGCAGTAAAATAGACAGTCTGATTAAAGGAGCTTAAAAGCATAGAAAATACAGATGCATGTGTAGTGTTCACCCTGTGCAGCTCTGCCAGAGCAGCTTGCTTCTTTTCACTCATCCTCTGTGCTATGAGTCAGTTTACACCAAGTCCCCCTTGGACAGAGAAAACGTCTTTCTTCTTAGCAGTAATGTGAGATAGTACACAGCCAGAACTATGCCCGCCACATTCCAGGCAAGACCATCACTGTTCAGATGACCTGTCCCAAATACATTTTTGCCAGTGGCATACCAATGGTTTTCTCTCACTTCTGTTTTGGATTATAGACTCACCCCTTGTCAAGCCATTTTTAAACTGGAAGTTCAGTATCATGAATTCTTTATCCTGCTCAGCTGAAGTCAAAAAGAAACTAGCAATGCATGTTCAAAGTACAGCCTAGCTTTTGACTCAAAGGGGCTGCTGTAAGAAAGTTCCAAAGATTCCGAAGACCTAGCATATTTTCACATTCCTTCTTACTTGGTATACAAGGGGTCTATAACAACACACCATTAAAACATTTAACAACCTGCAATTCATTATAGTCTCTTTTCAACTCCGCACAAAATTTAATATGCCAGAGCATACCAAGGAACTGCGTCAACAACTCTTGTTGTTGACCCACCCATTTAAATCTTTCTGAACTACAATCCTTATGAACTAAGGACACAGGAAACAGCCATCAGTCAAGTTTCCTGTTTGTCACATAGTTCAGAGACAGGTTTCTGATTTCCAAAATGTGCCAATCAACTGAACACTGATGATGCAAATTCCTTTATAATCCCAGATTTATCTATTTTCTTGGTTCACAAATTATTGTCTCTCTGTGAAAATACTTTAAATATCAGGGTGCATTTAAACAAAACAAGTAGAATCCTTAGAAGTTTCTCCTCTCTCTATTCTTTATTTACTTATTTTGAAATATCAGGGACCAATAAATAAATGAGACCATAAAGACCATATTATCACCTGCTGGTTATGATAACTTAAATCCATTCAATTTCTAAAAAGCTCTTAGAATACTGAATTTGAATGCATGTCCCTTCACAAAACTTTAACATCTACAACCTTCAGAACAATTCTCATAAAACTGGTATTTCCTACTTGAACAGTACTTGCAACTCTTCCCATGCTCTCCCCTACCCATGACTCATGAGACACTGGTAGAAAGAAGATGAATAAATGAGCAGATGAAAAGCTTTTCCAAAGAGGACATTGCAAAGTCATTATTACTTCTACTTTTACCTATTTAAATATAGCACTTGATGTATAGATGGCCACAACCGTAAAACTGGTTTTTCTATAGAAACAGCTCAAATAGAAAACTTTAAACTTCCTTTTCACCCAGAAACTAAGCTTGATACTATACTCTTTGCTGAACTAAATTAAGGTCTACTGAAATCGCATATTTTAAATGATACCAAACACCTGCTATAAATGAAGTGTATCAATCTGTCTTGACCCATTTTTGAAAAACCTTGGTCTACCATGTTTTAAAAGACAAGTACAGTTAAGCTAAGAATCAGGTACCTGTATGGCTAGCAACACATGCCAAGCTAAAACACTAGAAAGCATTAAATTCTCTCTTTCAACTGATGAAGATTTCAGGTAATCAAAGCATTATCAGAAAGTGTCAGGTTTTAATAGCTAGAAAAGAATCTGTAAATTGGAAATTATACCAGCAAGATAGACCATCTCTGAACTTTAAAAGGTTATTTCATTCAAATCCTATTCAGAGAACTGTTTCTTTCAGGTAGGGAGAGGTTAAACACATTAACTGAGAGGAATGCAAATATTAAGGAGAAGGATTTTTAACCTGGTGGTTTCTTTCCAAATAATTCCTCAAACAACAAAAGCCAGACATGCAAACCCCGTATCTAGCCACCTTCTGTCCATTAACTAGAGCTCAAAATTCCCATCAAGTTTAGAGTAATTCAGGATTCTTTCTAAATCAATTTGTGCTCTAAGTTAATCTTCTCTAATTCCTTTAATTATTTTTAAGTGTTTAAAACCACTATGAAACAGCTTCCTTAAAATGAAACTTAGGACAAATTGATGGGCATTTAAGCTAAAAGTAACTATTTTATTCAAGGGTGTTACACTTCTACTTACCACAAACAAAATGTGTCACAAAGTAAACCAGACTCAGGCAAAGAGAAGGAAAGCCAACAAGATGAATAAAGTAGTATTCTAGGTATCATAAAAATCCCAAATAAAAATAATAAAAAATAAAACTCCAAGACTCCTTTTGATTGTTTAAAAAATGTGATAAAAAATGCTACGACAGAAACATTTTACAATACAACCCAATGTGATGAATCCTGATCTCTCTTCAGATACTGTTTGATTTTGTGTCTGTGAAAGGGTGTGAGTTGCGAATGTATAGCTCCTGCTTCTTGAGCTGGGATTAGTACTACACTCAACATTTTGAACTGGATGTCCCAGAAGCAGTCTAAGCCAAAAGGGACTGACTAATTTTCTATGAGGATGAATAACTTGCAGTTTACCTCTGGTAGTACATAAATAATCAATTCCAGTAAATCATTAACACATAATTTTTCACTTATTCTATTCAGTTAATGCGATCAAAGTGTTTCCCAGTGATTTTTTTTTCCCCTTCCAATGAGGGTAAGAAGAAAAAGTAGAACATCTGCAGAGACATCTTACATTGGAAAAAAAATAAAGATCAGTTGCTAAGTTTCATTCTCATAATCAAGATTTTACCCAAGAGAACAAACAGTAAAGCTTTCTCTCTCATCATTTATCAGCACTTCTATCTTCACCTTCAGTTTCCCTGTTTACAGGAAGCAGTTACAGAACTGTTTTGGCTTATTGTTTTACTCAAATTCAGCATGGAGATATTTAGTTGATTTTTCACCAAAAAAAACCCCTACAAAACAAAATAAACCCCACAAAACTAAACAAATTGCCATGTCACAGTCAAGAGCAGACTGAAACCCCTTTCAGGTAACTTCAACTAAAAGAAACAAGTCATTTTGGTCTTAAGAGTTTAAAACAGTACCTCTATAGAAGACACACTACTGTTCAGGTACTTGAAATATTGTTCCAGCAGCTTTTGCTCTGTCAGTTGCTACAGCTGAATATATTAGGTCCTATATGTTGCTGTGAAACTATTTTATGCAAAAAACTTACAATTATACACACAGAAAACAGAAAACCTTAAAGTAAAACTGGCAGCCAAGCGACTACAAAACATCTGTGCCCAAAACTCCCGTTTTCATCTAAGAAAAATAAATAAAAATAAAATTTTGATGATTAAGAAACAAACACAAATGCAATACTCCATGAAGGGTTATGGAACTTAGCTCCATATAAGTGAATACTACATGGAGTCCAATAAAAATCAGATCCATGGAGGAGCATGGATCAAAACGTTAACAGCAGACTCCCCTGAACCAGGTAAGCCTAAATGGGGGCACTGAGTAGGTATCTAAGACCTTATTAGCAACCTTCCTTTTCAACACACTTGTTGGATTTTTACATAATCAGCATCTTTTTGCCTGTACTAAAACTCAGCTCTTCAGAAAGAACTACTTGCTGCAAGTCAGTCCCACATTAACGCAAAGAAAGCATGAGGCTTAATATCCCTGTGTCCTTTTAAAAAGCAAACAAAAAAAATCTTGGTAAATTACAAAGGTTTATTATTGCTGACCGAATGTAATAAAAGCCACATTGTTTATACTTGACCGATTTCCTCCTTCACCAGTGCTGGACAGAAGCCTTTGAGGGACTAGTACCTCTTATAATACATCCCTTTCAATTACATTTCACTTCCATCTTCATCTAAAGCAGTGCTAAAGGAGAAACAAATTGAGAGAGACACTTCACACAGTGCATAAAAACTATCTTTTTAAATACTTTTCAAACAGATTAAAAGCATTGTAGAAATACCATATTAAGTAGTGAATAGATAAAGTATAAGACTGAAGAATAGACTATGCTGCAGAGCTTCTGAATGAAGACAGATTGAAGACTCAGGCTTAATTTAAACGCATTCGGCACATTTTAGTTCTCTCACGCATTTCAGGAAATAGCTAAATAGGCAACTAATAGGAAGCTGTTCCAAGATTACCTATTCCCTGCTATTTTGTACGTTACCACATAATTCAACACAGAAGGCCCTGGTCCAGAAACATACTTGCGTATTTACACACACGTATACCACCAAAACTGAGACTCAGCTCGAAAGGCTGGGTTCAAAACCACATACACTAATATTCAGAAAGCAAAATGAAACTAAAGCTCAGTGGCACTTAATACCTACTTTTCCCTTCCTTTTTTCCAATAATTTTTAAATTTTAAACTGACCTAGAGCTAATTCAGGCTATGAGAAAAAAAAAACAAAAAACCCAACCACCAAACAACAAACCTCTGGACTTTCCCATGAAGACAAAGCCTGACCATGAGTAGTAGTTAGACCTCAAAGCATCAGAAAATTCACTCCTCACAATGTACCTTAAAACCTTAGGATTGGTATTTTTGTAAAATGGCATACTGAAGTTCTTTCTACTTTCAAAGACTACCACAAAGCACCATGTAGCTCCATATCATCTTGTTATGTCTGGACATTAAAAGATACAATCCATGTATGTTCTGAAAAGTTGCCACTGTTCTTGCCCTGTTGCAATTTATGATGGAAACTTAAAGAAAGTCTTTTCACAATACAAAAAAAATCAAAGTAGTAAAGTTGCAGGCTAAGGCAGTACCCCAAACACAAGGTGAGACAGAATTTCTCCCATCTTTTAGGCAAACAACCAACAGCTTCCCCAGACACTCTGAGTTGGCACATCCTCACTAATTACACAGCTTACCTTTGGACCTGATGCCTGCAAGTCAGAGGAGAAAAAAGGCACTTCTATATTCAATAGAATGGTTTTACAAATCCGATTTACCTCTGTTGATTCTACACACATAGGTTTGATAGTCATTTACACTGCATAGGTCTATATTCAAAGAGAAGAAACCAACCTCAAAGTTATACAGTCTGATAAGTGCATGCAGGTTTTCATGACATGGAAAATACTGACACAGGATGTGCTAATTTTTTAAGGAAGTACACATTTGTGAGGTTTAAAAAACAATTGTTAGCAATTCACTAAATTCTTCCTACATCACGAAAACTATGCCCAATGATACCTATATGACTTTACAATCTTCAGCACTATTACTTAAATATAACTTACTGGCACAGTAAGTTATGTGCTATTAAAAAGATTAAAAATGTCAGCTCATTCATCCAGCATTTTTTTTTTTTAAATCCTGATAACAGTTAAACATTACACACAAGAAAGGATATAGTTTGTACAAATAATCACAGCTCAAATCACATACAATTTGGAAGCTTGAATTTATCCATAGCCTGTAATTTTAAATGTTAATCAAGTTTATACAGCACAACAGTCTTAGAAGGTACTTAAAACTATTGTTATGTTACTCACACTTAGCTGTTATGCTGACAATAAGAAAAAAATATTTCTGATATAACTAAGACCTTTCAGAGAATTTCTATTTAGTTTGATCTTCATTTTGAATGGGTTGTACCGAGTACTAGAGATTTGATTATAGTATGTACAAAGGACTTCGTGTTGCATCTATAGCAAAATGAACACCTGGGTGAAGGACTCAAATAATACCTTGGCATCTCTAAGTTACAAGCAGTGCGCTGTGCCACTACAACTCCGTATTCTGTCTCCTGTAAACAAAGTTTTACAAAACAAAATCAAGCTACAAGTCAGTAAGAATCTCCCAAAATTCTATCTCAACCTGGAAAATGCACTGCAAATTTATTTATTTTTCATTAAGGGTCAATACACTGAGAAGTCATGAGTGGAACAAAGTATTCCTCAAAGGGAAGGCTTTGTTTATACTCATAATGCAGCATCAAGTGATATTCCTGAGGGACTACAGAATAACAGAATAACAATGAATTAGGTATCTAGAATTTACTTTACGAGTCCAAATTCTCACACAGTATACCTTACAAAAATTAGTGTAACTTTCTACAAGATAGGGAGATGAAATCACAATTGTTTGGTGCTAGTATGGACACCATAATATTCTCCACATAAAGAACTATTGTGCAAGAAAGCAGACGTAAGTCTACAATATTCAAATAAAGTTGTATCTGATATGGAACTGGAACAAACACAGTAAGTTTCAAAATCCCAGTCTCCACTAAATTCCATTCTCAAACATTAAACATTTTAGAAAAAAAGTCTCTATAGTGCCCAAGAATTACATTACTAATAAAAGTAAAGACTGAAAATATTATTTGTATTAATACCTGATTTTACTGAAGACATGCCAATGGTAATTTGACAGTTTTGTTTTGTGTAAACACTTAAATACTTTCCCAGAAAAGGACAACGGTCTGAATTTTCCATGCTACTATGGATTGTATGGACCACTTGCTGCTTTTTCTCTACAATGCAGAAAAGTAAGTCTAAACTTAAATTCTGTTCTAACTTCAGTTCAGCCTACTATGCAACTGAAACACAGAATGGACACATTAGCTTTTTCTACTGTTACTACAGTTTCTTAATAGGAAAGAAAAGTCACTCTATCAATTTTCCAGCAGTTTCAACTTCCCTTCTTAGTTTTTATGCACACACTTTCCCTCCCATCTCAAAACTGGGATCCAGTCTCTTTCTCCACTATTATACCTCTGTGTATAAAATAACATATATATATATGTATATAATATGTTTATATTCTATGTATATAGCATAATATATATCATGCCCAAGAAACTCATCCAAGTCAACAAGTAAGACTTTAAATAGAACGTTGCACATAATGGACATTATTTAAATGAACAAAAATGAACCAAGATAAGAACATTTGAGAATTTATGAAAAACTATGCCCAAACTTTCATGAAACAACTCTGATTTTCAAAGTGACTCTTAGGAAACTAAATGTAGAAGAAAACAGAAATCAAGAGGTGAACAGGTCACTACAATCAATATTAAAGTAAGTTTCAGAGGCTACAGTATATCTCATAACAATATCATTAATTTTGCAACAGTAAGGATAGACTGTTTGACTGATACCTGATGGCATTTCTGTGGTAGACATTGTTTCAATACAATCTTTTTTTTTCCCTTAAGCATAAAGTCATCTGAGGTCCAATTTTTTTAACAAAATTTGTATTAAACATAGTTTGCAAATTTCATACATCTGAAAACACAGATGGAAAGATGCAATACGTCACAATGAGGCAAGGATGTAGGTGAACTCCACACACAACACTTTTTTTCCCATGTAAAAGCAAGATTGGCATACAAGATTATAGAAATAAATCTCATTTAAAATGACTAGTAGCTGCTCCTGAACAAATATATTTAAAGAGTAAATACATACATATAATAAAGAATTTAGCAGATCTGAAATTATTCATGAGTCACATTATGAAATCAACAATCCTCCATATAGTCACATGAAGAGTAAAGAGAAGGATAAGGTTCAAAATTCAACACCAATGACATAGGAAGTAAAATATCGTGCAATACATATGTCCAATCACACACACAGACCAAGGCAAGCTTAGCAAGCTGCAGAGTTCACTCTAAATTTCCAAGCTAAACAGTGTACAAGAGCTAAGCTTTTTACTTCTCGGACTATTCATGACAAAAATGCAGGTAGCTGATTTCGGACTCATGTTATGCTATTTGATAGCTAGTTTTTTCGGAATGGCCAACTTACCCAATATTAAACAGTATCTGTAGTGTGAGAAGGCTTAAATCTAAGAAAATCAAAACCTGCACTGCAGAACACGAAGTCCTTCCATTAATGGCACTTTAAATGACTTTAAATTGCATATAATCTTTCAAAATACAGACCTCCAGTGCCATTTCCAATAGAATTTGTGTTCAAATTTATTATTTCTAAATTGTTTATCTGTAGGCCTTTCTTAAATATTATCTGTCAATTCAAGAACTGGGTTCAATAAAATAAAATAAAACATCACCTCATCCTCATGCTGCAGGATTTGAACAATATCATATCAATCCAGAAGGAGGAAAACAGTAGGCGTATACATGAGCATATACCCTACACAAATCTTTCCATAAGACCCGAGAACTCGCCATAACATCTGACAACCTTTCTTTCATTTGTCAAAAAATTTTTGTTCAGTTTTTAAATGCACTGAGAGAGGACTATGTAACTCTTCACATGTATTGAGTTTGGGCTGACAAAATCTCATCCTTAGTAATAACCCAGCTTAAAGACTCCCCTCAAATTGCAGAATCTCATACTAACAATTAATTGGATTCACACATTAACCTGATGATGACTAAGCACAGTGTACACTGTACAGTAGTACAGTGGCAATCACTTAAGATGTGTACATGAGAAAAGTCAATTGAGATGTTAAAAACTGCATTTCAGGACAACACACTGACTCAATATACATGGACAGCTCTCCATTCTCAGTGGACTGGCTAATTTAAGGAATGTCTCAAATGGAAAACACAGCTTTAAACATAACACAAAACTCCTAAAAAATCCTGTCCATTACCTGTGACAGTTGAAAGCATCAGGAGATCAGAACCTACAGATCTAAAACTGGTCAGTCCATAAGTAGTGTTATCCTTTTTACATCCTTTCTCACAAACTTCTATTCTAGACACATTAGTTTAACTTTCACATATGGTGTATTTACAATACTGACAGAAATCAACTATCAGCATTAAGCATTTACCATTTGCTCTGTTCCACAGGCCATTTCTCAGTTCTTAACTCACAATGCTCTGTATGGTTATAAAGACTATCAAGTTTATTATACAGTAGGAATAACAGTGAAGACTAGTAGATAAACCTTACTAACAGAAACAAAATTTTCAACCCATCATATCACAATTACAGGTATAATTTAGTGAGCCATACAGAGCCTTTTTTATGACCAGAGTATTCTCACTTTCCAGTCACTGAAAGCGGTTAGCTAGTCACCAGTTCTTGGGGATTTTCATGGATGAAAAAGCTGGACATGATCCATAAATGCATGCTTGCAGCCCAGAAGGTCAATCACATCCTGAGCTGCATCAAAAGCCAGCAGGTCAAGGCAGGTGAGACCCCACCTGCAGTACTGCACCTGTGCACTGGTGAGACCCCACCTGGAGTGCTGTATCGAGCAGTGGGGTCTTCAGCACAAGAAAGATGTGGACCTGTTAGAATGGGTCCAAAGGAGAGACAAAAAGGCCTAGAACACCTTTCCTATGAAGATAAGCTGAGAGAGCATGGGTTGCTCAACCTCGAGAAGGCAAGGCTCCAGGGAGACTTCATTGTGGCTTTCCAGTACTTAAAGTGGGCTTACAGAAAAAACCTACTTCATTCGTGGGCAGATGGTGACAGACAAAGAGGAACAGCCTCAAACTGAAAGAGGTTTAGGTTGGATGCTAGGTTAGATTACTCAGAGAAGTTGTGGATACCCAGTCCCTGGAAGTGTTCGAGGCCCGGTTGGTTGGGGCTTTGAGCAATCTGGTCTAGTGGAAGCTGTCCCTGCCCACGGCAGAGGGGTGGAACTAGACAGTCTTTAAGATCACTTTCAACCAAAAGCATTCTATGATTCTATACATACTCAAAACTTGAAAATAAAAACAAGTTCTCGTTTTTCATCAGACTCAACATTTTCTTCTAGATTTTATTTCACTCTATCCTATGTATGCCTTCATCATACATCAACTTTCTTAGCAACATATACCCATCTATACATAGATTACATATATCTAACATATAAGCAGACAGATGAGTACACATGTATACACCCGCACCCATTTACCCAAACTCATGTTCATTTCTTTTGTTGTTTACTGCCATAGTTGCTTCTCACTTTATTCCCTTCAATTCTCTCATGCCATACAATCTCTGAATTATCTGAACCTACTCTGATATATTTAAAAACAGGATCACAGTTTGCAGTAAAGGGAGTAATGAATAGCAAATCCAACACTACTTTGATAGGATAGATTAAATTACAGCTAATTGAATTCATGAGCTATAGTTCACAGGCTGAGAGTACTTGACATGCCTTTTGTAGACTTTCTCCAAAACTGAAACATCATTGCTGAGGGTCACTTGCTATTAGAGCTGACACAGCACACAGCTCAACAGAAACATAATTTTAAATTGTATTCAATTTAAAGAACAAGCATTTCAAAATAATTCGGGATTTACGCCTAAAGAAACAGTACACAAGCTCAAAGATGCTAAAATTAGAATGCAGGGACAGATGTGAGGATCAGAAATAAACACAAAACAAATCTATCTGGGCTGGCTCATCAGTTCATATTTAACTCAAGTCAGTAACTGAAAGCTACTGGTATCTATTGGTTATTAGTTTATCATCCATTAGCACTTTCACAGGAGGTCAAGCATGTGAAGTTTTCAGTAGCAAAGACAAAAGGCATACTTCTGCCCTGAAGACAGATGAAATACAGTTTACAGAATACAGTTTACTTTATTAAATTCTAAAATGGATAGCTGTCATAGGCTTTACAGCATCAGGAACAGATGTGCCCCAATTTCTATCTACTTTTCAAATGATGATAGATGAAATGTATAAAACTGGAATTAAAAAAAATAATTAAAAAACACACCTTTTTTCATCCCAGAAGAAATATATTTTCCTGTCTTTGGAAATATTTTGCATTAACTTTGATGTTACTTCTTTTCTCAGTTACTTTTGTTTTCCTTCTAATGGTTCTGGTTTGTAGGACACACTGTCTTTCTCACAGCTTCTTCCCAGCTGCTATTTGCAGCAGAAAAAGTATCAAAACCAACTTTAATCAAGAACAATTTTCCATTAACAGATCCAAGGAACCACTGCTACTCACTGTAAAAATACTAGAAGAGATATAGAAGGTTTACCAACAGAATATTTTGAATTAAGGTGCAATACTGGGAAAATTTTAGAAAGGTTCTAAACTTTATTATAACCCAAATTACATTATTTCCAAGTACATTAATGAATGAGCAATTTCTACACATATTCTTGCTAATTTATTTTAAATTAATTGAACTATGTCAGTCACTATAAAAGGAGGAAGAACAATATTGCTGATTCAGCATAAATTCCAAATTCACCGCTTCTGAGCGTGACAACTAGGTGGTTGAAATATACACATACTACCAAAAGTTTTTACAGGAATCTGAAAGTCACAAAACTCAGGAAGAGTTTAGTGGCCTCAAAACACAAATTCAACATACAAACAGGCAACATGAAACATTTTAATGAAAGAGGGAACAGGAATCCCAATTTAGTAACAGACTGACCAGCAGCTGTCCTCATTGTTTGTTCTGCAGAGACAGACAATGAGTTACCCACTTATCTTCCTGAAAACAAACTGAAATTTTACAATGCATACTCTGAAGTTATTTTTGACAGGCCATGCAAATTAAAACTGTGCAAGCTATCATCTCCTGCACCCAAGAGTTGTAGGAAGCCAGTGCCAAGATGGAGGCGGGAGGAAGAGGTCTGAGGCTGGAAGCCTGTCATCAGTTTGGGGGCAGGTGGTTAGAGGAGTCTGCTATTATAGCACCCAGAAGTTTAATATAAACACAGTCAGCCACCAGCCTCTTAATTTTTATACTCGCCATCCATACAGCTATTACAGTGCATCCTCATGAGGAGAGCAGCAAAGTAAAAATCTTACATCCAGTTTAGCCTGTTTTTGAAGAGTCTGTGGAGGGATAGCTCTCTGAACATCTACCTAAATCACTTTAGAGCATTTAATTTACTGGCTGGAGCAATACCTGAGAGGCATAAAAAGCAGTACTAACTAGACATTTTGATCCAGAGAGCACTCTGGACCTTCAACAATAATGGTAGTGCCATTACCATAAGTATTTCAGATTGCTCAGTCTCACCATATTCCCCGACACAAACAGAACAACGCTTACGCAAATGCCAGGGACGCTGTGTAAGAAACTGCATTTTAGCAAAGAACCATACCAAAACTCATAAAAAATACAGCATAGTGCAAACCTTAAAACGGTCATTTTATGTGATTCTGGTAACAAATCCTTACCTCCTTTGTAAGAACCATGTAAACAAGAAACCAATAAGAAAACCAAACAAACAAAAACAAAACCAAAAAAAAATCCCAAACCTTGGCACCTTCACAGGCTTTCCTCTTGTATTAGACAATAACAGCAGTTCTATAATCCCATTTTCCAGGCAAAATAATGCACTGCTTTCATAGCTTTAGTGCTTTTTACAAACATGCACAAGACAATGCCAAGCGTACACACAAAAAAGAATGCATGTCCAAGAGTAAAACTCCTAACAAGAGTTTACACTATACAGCTCTTCTGCCTTCAGTTTCCCTTCTCAAGTATTCCAATAAATACAAAATATAAATTATTACACCTGAGTATGCAAATTGCATATTACAATCAAAGTAATAAATACCAGGCACGTGACCTTTCATGAAAAATTAGCTCAGAACCAATCCTTTAAGGAAGTAAAAAAATCCCAGTTTAAAAATGAAATAAAAAAAAAAAATTGCTGTATGCTGTAGGTACTATATGAACAAAGGTCTGATAAGTGTGATGGTCATAAAGAAGTCTATATGTGCTGACAGAAAATGAGCAGAAGACTTACATATTCTCACTCTTCCTACATCAAGCTGCAGAACAGTAAAACTTAGCTTTTATGAGTTTGTATAAATTTAAATATATAAGCATATTTACATATAAAATGTAAAATATAATAGGGAAAGCTGCAGGTGATATTCAAACTGAATATCCAGAAAAGAAACAGGAGAAAAGACTTCACATAAAAATTAGTCTATTTTAGACACCACAGCTCGTTGGTATAAGGGCTATGAAATATACTGCAAACCAAAACTATATAACCAATAGTTTTACTCTGGTATTAAATAAACCCTCCCCAACAAATGAGAGTCACAAGACTAGAAAATCCGATACTTCAGGAATGGTTCCACTGACTAGATCAACTCAACAGACAAGTCTAACATTCCCCCACCACACATTTGGTAGCACACACAAATACTTTCTACCATACAGTTTAGTCATACAGAAAGGATACTTCCCTCATTATATTTGATGTGCTTCAGTTATAAATAAATAACACTGACACACACACACACTAGCTATTTGTCTGATATGAAATGTATTGAAGTAGATCAATTTATTCCCTGGAAGAAAATGACAACACATTTACAAAAAGTTACTGTCAATCAATTAATAGACCAGCTAGCAACTAGTCCAAACCATTATGGGAGCAAACAAAGTGGGCAGAAGAAAAAGGGCAGACAAGTGGAAAGTTTGCACTACCAGATCCTACAGAATCACTGATCCATCTTCAGTATTAAAAACAAGGATAAAAAAAATGTATTTCATATTAAAAAAACTGAACCACTGCTCTAATGTGAAGTTCAAACAGTGCACTTACCTAGGAAAACAAGCTTCACAAAGAATGTTGTATCTTGTATGTCTCCCTTCATTTAAAGAAACCCAAACAAAAACACTTGTTCATTCATTTGAAAGATAATCTTCTTATGGGAAAGCAGAAATAGCCTAATTTTGAGAACTGCTGTTCCCTAACACCTGAATATCGTAGGTGCACACCAACACACAGTACTCAGTAGAATTTTACTGACCAACTTCTCTGAAGCTGCTAAAAAGCCTCCAAAACACTGCAGAGATGGAAGGGTGTTTTCCCAAGTAAAGATAACATGTTAAACTACTCTTGAGTAGTACAAGCTAATGCTGAAAATGTTTCATACTGCTAAGTATCAACAGTAAGGGAATTATATTGTTTAAACTAAATTTGGTTATGAACAGCTTATACCCAGACAAGACCTTGAAAGGTAAACACAAGTTCCCATCTTTTACTTCACAAAAATTCCCTTTTCGTCACTGTACACATATCTATGCCACTCATAACAAACAAAAGTGGTACACAAATTCAACCACACTTGTCTGTTTTCTAATTATACTGCATGTCATTCTTAAAAGTGGACCGAACTAGTATTAAATACACTTTAGGTAGGGATTTGCCACCTTAAGTTTTCATGACATAAAAGCCAAAATATAAAAGTATCCATCTGCAAAAGGCTGTTCTCACAGTCCACTACAAACAGTCCAGACATGCAAACACAGGAATCTAAATATAGAAAAAGGTGAGTCAAGCCCTAAGAGACTTTATGCTTTCAACCACCAGTACTTTAAGTTCCTGCTTCTTCCCTTCGAAAGAAAAAAATTAGTTGAAATTGGTATTTCTCTTCGGGTTTCATATCTTCTTAAGTTTGGGCTGACACACAACATTTGACAGAGGAATTTTTCAAAAGTATTTTCACCTGAAACATTATTTTTATTTAAGCATAAATTTGGCAGAGGAAAGAAAGGTATGATATTAAGTGCTTTTCACTTTGTGGGAGAGTTTTGCATGTTTCTTATTCCTGAAATGTTAGCACTAGTTGGGTTTCAGATTATTTGATTATTTGCATTGCAAAAGGCACTTCTGGGCACCTCTGGACTATTTATAGGACTTAACAAATTACTTATCTCCTGAAGTATATGTGAGTGTCAAAGCCTACTCTATAACACCTAACTCTAAAACTCTGTGTTAAATTCATAACATCAGACAAAGAATAATTAATTTCTTTCTGCAAACAGTTAAATATCTAAATTGGACTCAGACAAAAGAAACGGGTGACAGGCAAACACTAACCATTTACCTCAAGACTGATTTTAAACACTGAAAATAGAAAAGTAGAAATGTGAACTTTCAATTTTCACGTGTATAGAATTCTTCAACACACTCTCACTTCCCTGACCTCCCTGAAAGATAAAAGATAATACTTGTTTCAATCCATTTTTTCTAGCCTAGCAAGAAAGAACCTTATGGGAAAGAACCTGTTGCTGCCTAATCCACAATAAACATATGTTACTGAAATTCACCTCAGCAGTGGAGAACAGGAAAAGCAAGAGAAGAAGCTGAGTCACACATGGTCATTTTCTCTCTAGAACTCCAGCTACAACAATAATAAGGATTTATTTTGGGACAAGCATCATTTTGTGGGAGTTAAAAATGAAGTAAGAAATACAGAGACTGAAAACAAAGACCAAGTCATTTAGCTTTATGACTAAAGCCTCAAAGATGTACGAACGTAATGGTGAATTCAGGTCACCAGTACAGTCACAACATTCAGACCATGTTTTCTTTCAAAACTTGTGGTATTTAATAACACTGCCAAGTAAAATCACGGACTATTATTTATCATTTTAGTATCGAGAAAAGGTGACAAAACAGGAAAAAAATGTTCACACATCACTTAGAATATTTTAAAATAGGTGAGGACCTTGGTAGTGAAACAAAAAATAACACTTGGTAAGAAACTGAAATAATTTGAGCTGCCAGCTCAAATTCCCTTGGCCCTATCCCAGGGGGTTAAAAAAAAAAGCCACCAGCATTCTTTGGTGTAAAGAACTGGCTACTCTGTAGCAGAATTTCTTACCTCAACAATACACTGGGAAGATACTACTGTAGTGTCCTAAACAGGAGCCACTTCCTACAGCATTAGACTACAGTTCTGTACCTATTGTCCTGCTGATACAATTCCATTTGAAATTTATTTGGCTAGCAACTTTTGTGTGTGAACATAGAGAAATTAAGTATTGGAAAATACGCTGCACCTCATCTTTCCCATGAACTTTTTTAAATTTTCCCATGCTCATAAAAATGAACATACTGGTTTGCCCAACTTTTTATTCTGCATTTGTTTAGTGTAAAGCACGTTATGGGAACAGTAGTTTAAAAGAATTTTTTTTGCATGAAAATACTGTTATTAAAATATTTCAATCAATTGAGTAGATTTACAAAACCAAATTTACATTTATAAAGACTACTATGGAATTCACTGCACTTTGAAAAATGGGCAAGAAACAGATCTCACAGAACAGAGGGCAAGAGTAAGTTTGTCATCTTTCTCCTCCTGGTGTTCTCTTCTTTCTCCCTTTCCTACTACCACACATTTCAATTGGGAACATAACATTCCTTCTCCCAACTTCACCTACACAAAAGTGAAGAAGTACTTTCTGGTTTTCCTGTACTACTTATTCTAGTTTACCTGAATTACTTTTTCATTATGGCATAATTAAAAATTTAGTATCCCCATTTCAGGATACATGTCAGGTATCCAACTGCAGGCACTCTGGCTACTGGAATAGAAAGGTTGCTCATGTTTAATGCTCATTAAAACCAAGCATAATTCAGAAATTATTCCACTATAAGAAGTTTGAAATGGGTTCAGATAAGCACAAGTGCTCCATGAACTTTCAGCAGTTAAATTTCAATGAACATGGTGGTCATGGCATATTAATTTTTGCTTCTGTGTAGCACAGAACTGAATCAATCTTGGCACAGTTGAGTATGTAAATTCACTGAGATGCACAGAGTATTTCAGTCTGGCCTGAGCAACAGTTTCTGACTGTGCTGAGTAATCATCTGTTTTTTGACCTCCTTTGAAAGGAAAATTAATTCAAAACAAGATGGGAATAACCAGGCACCTTCAATAGCTCCAGAGCAGGAGTGTTCACCTTTCATATAAGACTAGTTAAAAATTCCATACAATTCAACCGTTCAAAACCACATCTTCAACCCCTCAGGAAGTACCCTTAAAGAAATATTTTTCTTGTTCAACTTCTATTAGTGCCAGAAACCACTATGCACCCCAGTCCTACACCCTCCCCAAACACCTAACTTCACTTTATCAACCCAATATTAGGGTACTTCCCCCAAAAGCATACCTGTACTCTACACTCTGCCTTTTAACAAAGGGGACACAAACACCAAACCAAAGGCTGAGTTCTGGGATGTTTGGAGGAGATAAATGTCCTCTGAATCATTATGCTAAACTGTACTTCCCTTTTGCTCTTCCTTCCTTCATAGCAAGCTCTTCGCTAAACCAGGCACAGTGTCCCAACAGAAATCACAGAGAACACATGCAATTCATCCTGCATTACAGTGGTTGGGTTAACAGAGAGAATTCAATCCTCTTAGACTATGAAGGATACTTAAAAGAGCGGTTACTATATTCAAAGCAGATATTGCATTCACCTTTTTTTTTTTTACATGGCCTTTATTCTGTCCTCCAAGAGAAGTTGACCAAAGTCATGGATGATCACAATCTCACAAACACCAACATAATTTTTTTACCTTAAACACTATTCATAAACAGCTGTAAGAGCATGGAGCTCACTGCCCTATTTTGACTCCTTCTGAAGTTGACCGCTTCCAAGGCCCTAACTATTTCTAAGCCTGGGTATATCTATAAGCAACAATGATTCTAGTAAAAAAGATATCAGAACTTCCTGTTATGTAATTTCTGAGTATTCCTCCTCCCCTCCACAAGTATCTCCAAATATCTCTGAGCACACAGCTTTTGAGAACATCAGCAGAAAGAAAATTATTTTTCTTATCAGAGCAGTCAAACTGCAGAGGAATCTAAATTGCTTTAGTGAAACTGATGACATTAATCTCATCTATTTGTGCAGGGAGATCAAAAAAGAAGATAGGGTAATACTGACCTAAACCACTGCTAAAAAGAATTGCAGATATACTCTTTCAGTACATGTGATATAAACTTACAGTGTACTTAACTAACTTAATTCAAAAAGGTATAAAACAAGCAAAAAAGAGTTTATCAAGGTAAACTACACATCTATATTTTAACCTGCAATATTCTGTACTGATTTAACTCGCAGCCCACTTAGCTCAGGAATGCAATGTAGCATGTTAGTGGGTGCACACGGAGCAGCCCAACCTCAGATCTCAGATGCACTACAGAGACATTAGTAGGGCACTGCATCTTGCATAAAGTCAGCCACTCAGAGGTAGATCCAAAAGTGTTCAGTTTCAGTATCACTTTGAGGCTGCAGTACTGCTTCCTGGTCAGGAGTGAGATCCTGTCTCTATCACAGCCTTCTACTAAGACACACAGGTCTGTCATAAATTCCTTTTTAAACCAACTTACAGTAAGACAGAGCAGTTTCTTTGACAAGGTGAGGCCTTATGTATTTATCAGAGCATATTTTTATACCCTTCCAGGTTTGCATTTTGTCTTCCTTCTCCCTGAAAAACAACTAATGTCACAGTTCAAAAGAGATGCAAAGAAGGGTCATCTTCTCAGACAGAGCTATTTGAGAAAAGAAGAGAAAAAAACAATCAAGCTGGGGAAGACAGAAAAGGGAGACTAAGTATCCTGTCAGTGTCCTGACAGGCAGCTATTGCTCCTTTCACATTTTATTCCGTTCTCTCTTTCTTCATATCAAGCAGTCTCACTTAAAGTTTCTCTTTATACCTCGTGGAATCACAACTTTCTGCTTCCTTCCTTAACCTTTAAGGAACACCTTAAAGAACACTCTAAAAAAGATATACTATATCCAGAATTCTTCACTGGCCTCAGGAATATTTCCATGACTACTATGCTTTCTTTAAAAATTACTATTTTCTGCAATCTGTGTTTCAATCGAAGTCTTAATCATCTGTGATTTCAGCTGTATCAACAGAACTGGTCAGGATGTAACAAACAAGATCAACCACTTCTGGAGAAAAAACATATCACAAACCTTTTAAGAAGTCGCTTAATAATCTCAACTTCTCAATAAAATGCCTGTTCACGTTTCAAATTGGAAAAATATATCAAAAAACAACGTACTTGAAGAGAATATAACATGTTCTTCATTGATAACTACACCCTTGGGCCTTTCCAACTCTGTTTTTCAAGACCTATTAAAACCACCAACTTCACTATGAAATGGTTTGTATCGCACCTTTTTAGCTAAAGAGAGCTTATGGGAAGTTCAGATTTATAGCACTTACTGAAATAAATCTATCCAAAATAATTTCACAGTCCTATAAAGAAAAAAATGAACAAAACTTCCATGTAGTTGAGCATACAAGCTTTTGAAACAGGTGCAAAAATTTAACTACACGAATATACATTCAAATGAAATGCACAGATAGATAAATGAACACAATAAACATCATCAATGATGTCTGAAATACCAATTTATTACACACATGCATTTACTACACAATGCCACTGACTACAGGTAGTTTTCAATAAGTGTGGTACATGTGAGATGCGACCTTACCTTCTACAAAAATTCTACACACGCAGAGCATTTTTGCACCAATATTCCAGGCAACAACGTGTTGGGTGTTTAACATACACTCAGCTGTATTCAGTTAACCTGTTTGATCTCTTCACTGGCCCGACAACTACATTTAAATGATGAATTTTTTATCATGATGCAGGCAAATGAAGTTAAACCAGATAAACCAGGTTTTACACCAAAAGGTCTTTCAGCTTCAGCAGTGGCTGCCCCCGCCTCAGACAGGCCAAACCTGGTTACAGGCTCGCTGTGCTGCAGATCAAAGCCGCGATCCCGGAGTCGATGGCACCGGCACAGCACCTGGAGCAGACAATGCCAAGAGCCTCCCGCAGACCCGCAGCGCGGCTCCCGATCTGCGCGGAGGCTGCGGCGCGTCCCCCCCGGCCGCCCACAGCCACGGCAGGCACCCGAGCTGCCCGACACCGGCCGGCGGGGGGCGGGCGGCAGAGAAGGGTGCGGACCGGGGAGTGGGGCACACGGGGGGCGGACCGGGGAGTGGGGCACACGGGGGGGGCGCGGGG
>VXAY01006440.1:547588-607965 GCA_013399855.1 Oxyruncus cristatus | reverse complement strand
CAGCAGCGACCGCCGCGCAGACAATGGCGAGGGTGCGCCCAGCTGTGCCGCGCCGCGCTGTGCCGAGCCGAACCCAGCCGAGCCTCGCCACACGCGGGGCGGAGGGGCGGGGTTTGCCGCTGCCGCTGCCGTTGCGGCTCCGTCCCGCTGAGGGCTGGCGGGGCTGGGAGGGGCCGGGGCGAAGCGCGGCCCTGTCGCACAGCGGGAGAGGGGTGCTCGACCCTCGCCTCGGGCGTGGCCGGGGGCAGGCTGGCAGCGCCGGTGCCCTCCGCTGGTCCTTCCACACCCCTGCGTCCCGCCCGAGGGGCGGCGCGGCGCGGCGGTGCTGCGGGGGAAGGGGGTGGAGGGGAGTCTGCCCCTGAGCTCCCTCGCTGTTGCCGAGCCTAGGGGAAGGTCCCGTCCGCTCCCCGCAGAAAGTTGAAAATGAACGATGGGGCTCCTACGAAGCGGGCACCGGGCCCACCCGGTTGCACAGTAACAGCTCTGGGAAGGGCCGGTCGTTCCCCACCCGTGGGAGCTGAGTAACTCGGCTGTTCGGGGTCAGCGAGCGTTCCTCACCCGCACATCTTCTAGCAGGGCTTCTCACGCCTTATTGTAGTCCCCGTTTTCTCGCAGGTGTGGATACTGCACCGACCGCAGCCCATACCGGCCCCCTGCTCCATCCTGCGGGATATCTGTGTGGCTGAGGGTGGCTGGCGGGTGTGCTGGGCTGCTCGGCTGAGCCGAGGAGGCACCCACCGCATGTAGCAGCAGCCGCTGGGTATCGACTATACCTCCTCCCTCAGTGGCCAAGAAGCTGTGGACGATTATGCTGGAAGACAGGGAAAACTGGTGTGTTAGCCAAGTCACTGCGAAGTGTACATGTCAAAATAGGGAAGGAATCTTAATTTTTATCACGCCTTGTTCTGGCCCAGTTTTACTCCGTTCACAGCTCCCACCCTATGCTCCAGCAAGCGGGATATCTGCATAGCCGATGTGTAAATCAACTCACATGGGTGGCTTTTGGCATCTCCTTTTTATGAAATGTGACAACATGGAAATATAAGGCCTATTAGTTTCTATGTGGAGTAGGTTCAATAATAATGGGAAATAATTGTGTGTATGCAAAAAATGAATACAAATATATGCTATTTTTAAGAATTACAAATTTATGTACATCTATCTTGAATTTTAAGACATCCTTACAGTGTCATTTGTAGTCGCGATACTCAGAGGATATAACATGGATTTTTATCTTTTAGCTTGTTGACATGAAGGGTTATGAGTAATTCAGAAAAACGTTAGGTCATCTCTGTTTCCTGTCCGCCTGTCAAGAGTCACCAGTCAAGGAGGATGACATCACTTCTGTTACAGAATTTCAAATTTCATTTGTGAACTCTCTGGAATGCAAGTTTTGCACTTCTATTTTGCTTTACTACGTTACTTAATTTCCTTTTGTGCTTCTTTACTGTGAGGCTGACCGAGCACTGAAACAGATTGCTCGGAGAGGTTGTCGTGTTTCTCTCACTGGAGATATTCAAGAACCACCTGGATGCAATTCTGTACAATGTGCATTAGGATGACCCTGCTAAAGCAGGGAGGTTGGACCAGATGACCCAGTGTGGTCCTTTCCAACCTGTAATTCCATTCTGTGATTGTGTTTTCTACATCGTATACAAGAACTACCATGATTCAGATCTTGAATGGAATATTCTAAAGATTCCTTAAACTGAAGTTGTAAATGTCCTGTTAAGCTATAAATTTAATTCCTGTTTGGTCAAAAGATGAGCACGCCAACAAAACTCTCTTAACAAGAACAGAAAATTTGTTTAAGATAACAATTTGAAAAATAAACGTTTATACATTGAAGAAATCTCAGTTTATATAAAAATGTAACTTTGGGGTTTTTAGCCAAATAGTTGCTAATTGAGAAAAAAGGTATAAGCTGATTGTGATCATTATTTTCAAGAGAAAGTACTTCAGTCTGTCCAGGAAAATTGATCTTCCTGAAACTGTTTTTTTATTAAAAACTAAGAAATCATTCACTGGTCAGATGGTAAAAAGGACATAAAGTACCTTACAGAAGGTAAATTACTTTCAACAGATATTTCTATTTATACTACAAACTTTACTTAATGATTAAATTACTTCCATTCAGGAACTTAAAACTTTCTTTTAAAGAGCCTCCTACTGCCATGCTTCAACAGTTGGTGGCCTGTACAACAGCACACATTCAAAAATACTATGATTCAGCAAGGTTGCTAAGCATAGGATTAGTTCCATTTGATGCAGTGTTTTAAGATTAAAATTAGCTTACTTCCTTGGCATCCAAAGCATTTGCTAGTTGTAGTTGTAGCAATATAATTGTAATGTTTATATTTAGAACGTCAACATACTATTAGTGTGCTTTGCCACCTCTGTATAACCTACTTAGAATTTATCTTGCAGATACTGATTATTATTCGCAGTACTTCAGGGAAAGAAAATACCATTCTTTCTACATAGAGCAAGATTGAGAATCAAAACTCCTAACTTCAGAAATTGCAAGTGGAAGTAGAGATGACCACTGAGTTGCGACAGTGGATATGAAACATAGTTTCTTGCCCAGTTGGGACACAATTCATAAGCAAGTCTGCAGCCCTGTGCTCCTTTTTTCTTCCATTTTTTCCCCTATTCTAACTTAAAATGTGAACTTTTGGTCACAGGTACTTTTTGAATAATCTTAGCCTTTCCCTTGCTCTCAAAAATTCATAGTTCTCAATTTTTTCACTTTATCCACACATGCGTTAGGTACCTACAGCTAGGTTCCTGTGTCTGAGAGGTTACTGCCGTATGTTTTCACTCCTTTCCCTTGCAGGTGCTTACACCAAAGGTTAGCTCTATTTTCCTTTTCCCTCAAAAGTATCAGATGTTACAGATGATCCTTTCCAAAGACAGTAAATGCCTTTATAAATAAAAAACAAAACCCAGAGAACAGTAGTTTAAATCATTTTCTCAGTAGTCATAACTTAGGTAAGGGTTTATTTTTCCATTTCATCTGCAAAAAATGTTCAGTGTACTTATATTCCTTTATAAGCTCAGAATTTTGCGGATCCAAAAGGGTCCCAGGTGTCAATTTGGTTACTCCCTGCTGCCTTTCATGTATATAGGTTTGCAAAACTTCAGCATGTGTAGCCACACCAATAGTTCAATGATTATTTGGGTCTTAAATCGCTACCCTTCCTCCCATTCATTCCTTTTTGTTTGTTTGTTGTTTTTTTATTTTCCCTCAGGAAACCTTTAATAAACTAATGGAAAGGATTACAACATTTTTACCTTTCAATGAATTGATATAACAGATCATTTCTCTGTAATTTTGAGGGGACACTGTGGCACACATACTGTGCAAATGGAATGCGATTAAAGCACCTAACTCTTTGGGAAAGGAATCAGTCATTTAAATGTCTCCATGACTGCAGACAAAAGAGTCTTTCCTATGGTCTGAGCAGGTTTGCTTTTGTCTACCTGAAAGCCTGCTTCTTTCTGCCCTGCGAATATATGATTTTCCTTACAAATCTTGTTAAAGCCTATCTTTACCATCACTGTGATAGTAAAACTACTACAGCAAGTTTGTTACAGAACCTGTTCAGACCTGTAGGGAGGAAATGGAGAAGTCCTTTTGCCAGTGGTGGTTATTACTAATAAATAGGTCTGTATCATGTCCTTTAGTCACATTACTTACAGTGCCTAAAAACGTGGGACTGCATTGAGGAGGAAGAATAACTAGTAAAGATAGTTAGTACTGGTATGTGTTTTTCATTTGTTTTGTTTTGCTAAAGAAGCTCATGATCAGGCAAGCCCTATGAAGTAAACCAGCACCCTTTCCTGCAAGAAATCCCGGCCTGTGACAAAGGAAGGGGGAAATTGTTCCACCCATCTGAAGCAGTTCCTTCATATTATGGAAATAAAGCCATTTGTATAATGAACAATCACACATCATGTGAATGCAATTACACATTTATATAGCAACTATCACACTTTTATTTGAATATGAGTATGTTTAACATTTTTTTAAAAGCATTTAAATTACGATGAGTATAGTGGCTGAATCCAAATGAGAATTTAAACACCAAGAATATAACGTAGTTCCCTACATCCAAAACTGTGATTCTGAGTCTTGCTGAGTTGATGCCTCGCTTCGGAAATGCATCAACGTATCCAGTTCAAACATTGAAATGCTGTTACTGGGGTGTCTAGACTTCTGCCCGGTCTGAGCAAGTTTGTGCCTAGCTTCTGCCAAAACTAGATTGAGATCTGGAAATAAGATGTTGCTTTGCCTACTTTTGCTGAGGAACTTGTTCTGTTAAGAATTCTAAAAGTATATCTCACATATATGCAAAACTACTCCCCTCACAAAAGTAAGTCATGGACAACTTTTCAGAAAAAGATATTTTAGAGGAATGCTGTGTCATCCAATAGGAAACCCTGAAACACCACTGTGCTGGACAAGCTATATGAAGATAGATAGTGATATTTTCTTCAGTTCAAAGACAGAATGAAGTAGCAATGCACTCGGACATATTTTTGCTCATTCTTTTCCCCAAACTACTAGTTATGTACATAGACACTAACACATCTCATTTTGAATACTCAAGATAGCATGCAGGTTGGAGCAGTCACCCAGCAAATGGGATACCCAGAATTTTTCATATAGATTGTATGGAAGGAGATCTCATTCTAGCCTTCCTTCTTTAAATTACTGAAGGCAGTTGCAGGACATATTCTCCAGGACATATTCTCCTATACTGTGCATTCCTACTTCACAAACACTCCATTTTTACTCTGCCCAGAAAATGAGGTGTTTGCTATGTTGCTCTGTAGAATGCTGTAAAAGTTGTATGAATTAAATAAAAGTATGAGTCATATTACTTACAATTTATGGTATGCAACTATAGTGTGTTTTTACAAATTTTACCAAGTTTCTGCAAAGAGTAGTGAAAAATAATGAATTCCAAAAATTATTAAATTGGTTTGAGCTTTATCAATTTTGGTTTTTTGGTAGCAAGACGCCTTATGTTAACTTTATACAATTCAGTGTAGTCAAACAGAAGAATAAACCCCCATCTGTTGCTACCAGCTTCATAGAAGTAAGCTATCTCAACAAGGAGTTCTAAGTCAGATAAATATAAAATTTCTGTGAAAAAATATCCCCCCCTGCATTTAGAATATTTAAATGACTTTTAAAGTGAAGTTGCATATGTCTCTTTTAAGACACACTCATCTAATGCATGAACACAATAAAAAATTTAATTCAACGTTTTTGAAATTCTATTTGGTTTCATGTTGGTGAGAATGATGCCAGGATTAAGAGTCCATCGTAACTTCATTGATTTAGTGTCAAGTTTTCCACATGTCCCAATTTATATGAGCCTCAGTCTTAGAAAGGTGTGGTTCATTTTAACCTGATCCAAATCCAGGCTGCCACAATTCTGTTGTCCTCCTTCCTGTCTCCCATCAGCAGTCCCACCCACGCCTGTGCTTTTGCATTTGACATTCAGGTAGCTTCCTGGTGAGGCAGTTCAGGAATTAGTTCAGGGATTTATTTATTAGATAAAGTTATTACGGTTTCTAGCCAAATCACTTCCACAAACCCTTGCCATGTAAAAGGTTTTAGGGCATTTAGTGCCCTAATCACTTAGCTGTGGGGAATTCTGAGCCAGACTGCATTTTCATCAAGCTGATTCAGCTTTATCCACCACTTGCTTTTGCTTATGCCTTTAGTGTCCATCCCATTGTCCCTTGAAAAAAAAAATCAGCACTTTGAGTACTTCATGGATGTACATGGTTGCAGCTGAGGTTGGTGTTTCCCATTAACAGTTTTTAATGAGACCTTCATTCAGAAGTCTTTTCTGGCCTAAATGATTCTATATTCTGGATGAATAAATCACTTCACAGTGGCTTTGAGGCTGGCCATAAAACCAGAGGAATGAGATGGGCACCTTGTTTAGATTGTCAGGATTTCTGGTATTCTGGATTCCTTTCTTTCTCCAGCTCTGTCAGGAAATATGCAGTTAAATTTAACTCAGGTTGGCTCCAGGCAAGAGGCTGGTAGTCTCTTTCTTACCTCTGTAGCACTTAAAATCAGCTAAGCAAAATCTGACCCTTTTTTACTCCAAGTTTAAGCAAACCTCTACAAATCTTTTTAGTTTATCTCTAAAACAAAGATGACATCACAGCCCCCAAAGTTTTACAGATAGTATACAAACATGTTTTATAAATATTTATATTTATGGCTAAATGTAAGAAAATCTTGGGTTTTTTTATTGAAAACAAAATGCTTGCATGCGTGGTAGTGACATCTTTAAAACTGGGATGGAACTGTGAAAAGAAAGGACATTATCAGCTGAAATTATGCCTTTATTATCCGTAACTGATATCTTCTGCTGTGAAATAGTATATTCTTAATCTTCTCTTAATGTAATTAAAAATTATAAATTCTTTAAATTTATTCTGCAATGTCACAATTACAACTTTAACACTTCAAGCTGGACTAATTTATACTTTTATCTCTTACTATAAAATTAAATTCTTTATAGAAACATGAGCTAAAGCAGACAGAAAAGCCTTCAAAATAGTTCTACTGATACTCTTACAATCTGATTACTACTGAAAGTGAAGAAATAGATTTTAGATTTCTTAGAATTTTTATACTTTCACATATGAAATTAAATTTATATATGATATTCAAAGTCTTTTTCTGCTAAACAAATATATGTTTTGCTGAACAAATATAAAGTGATTCATTCTTCTGTTTACAGTTCAGTTCATGAACTGTTCAGTACATGAGAGTCGTTGCAAACTCATTAAGCAAAGTATTTAAGGACCTACTTTATTTCTGTTAGTTTTAAGCAAGTGCCTACATTCTGTTAAAGCCGATGGAATAAGTCACAAGGTGCAATGTTTCAATAACTTCAGTTACATGAGTTTGCATGAATACCTGAAGTCATGCATGCACTGTGCTTTTATGAATGGGAACATAAACCAAAAACATGACAGCAGTGAAACTGAGAAGGAATCAAATTTAAAATATAAAATGAAAATACATTTTTCTTAGGCATCTTGCTCATTTAATTATGAACTTCGGGGAAAAAAAAAGTCGCATTGTGGCTCTTAGGAAGAGCCAAGATAATATATGATTATTATAGGTGATACCTAAGCATATATACTAAATAGCTGGTCAAAATAGCTCCTGAAGGAGAAGAAGGATAGTTCATTATCAGGGGCTTTTACATGTAAATTCATTTATTTCTATCACATTTTTTTCTACTTTGCAGTACATTTTATTTTTTTTTTCGTTGTATATTGCTTGGATGTAGTATAAAATCTGTGAAGTAGTCAACATAAATATAGAATGCAGTGTATGCTGGGCAATACAGAATATGAATGTGGCTGAGTTCAGCAGTGTATGAGCAGTCCAATAGTTCATTGATCTTGCAAAATAACTAATTACATAACTCCCCTACTATACTTAGCAGCTGATCTCTGGCCTTTGAGTCAACTTTGTGTGTGTTGGAAGGCAATGGATCATTTCTCTAGCTGGAGAGGATCATTCATTCATAGTTCTGTTAAGGATGAAAACTTTTAGCGAGCCAAGTTTGGTACACAGTCGTTCTTCTATCCAGGTTTCAGACACTGACATAATTTTACAAATTCTGTACAGATGAAATTAGGATTAGGTAATTAAATTTAAAATCCGACAGTTCAAATTCAAGCTAATAGCATTTTAGGGGATAGGTTACTGCATTCAACTGATGCACTGTCAATGCAGTTCCCTACAAGTCTGAGGAGAATGAAGAAGACAGTGGCTTGAATCAGAGGAAAAATTCGTTTGAGAAGAAGAGATGCTTTAAGTTATCTAAAAGTAATTGCAAACATTCTTTGACAGCTTTGAGCTTAGTATATGTAGGGATCAGATCTTATCCATCATGAGGTAGAGAGGTTATTCTCATCATTAACAAATTCACTTTATCAAAGTTTATATCCAGTGTTTTGTAAAATTTCTCGACATGTTTATCTATTTTTGCCATGATTACTTTTCATCATTCACTCATCTACTTCTCATCTGCATAGACATATTTCTCTGATGACAGAGACTTTGTATTACATATAGTCTTATAACAACTTTAAGTTTGCCTGAGATGTTGTGAATGGCTTTTTGCATACGCTTGGACATTCCTCTTGTGCAGAAGGCTCTCATTGGTTGTGTAGCTTTTTTTCTTGTTTTGTAATATTTGCAGGGAAAGGAAACTGCAGGTAGAAAAATGGTTAGGAGATTGTACTGGAACTGCAGGTAACCTTTTGTAGCTGCTGCTCTCCTTTATAAATGTCAGAGGCAATCCTGCTCATGTTGAAAACAGGAGAAGTTTTGCTGTTGGTTTCACTGGGCTCACCACTGGGGCATGGAGCTGACTGCTAATCAAGGGCAACACAGAGCAAGAGGGTCGTTAGTTGTCTCATTCTCTCTCATGTTTTGTATTGGAATGAATTGTGAGGTTTTGTTTTCAATCATGGCTTGTCTCTTTATGGTCCTTAGCTGCGCAAGATGGGCTTCACAAGGCAAACACTTGGGACCACAGCCTCTGTTGAATATGCTGCTTCTCTCTCTCTAGCCATGCTTGAGAAGGGAACACAGAAATTCCCTAGAACCCCTGTTCCTTCTGATATGATACTGAAATACTGAGATACTGCTCTCAGATGTGCCTGTACATGTCTGCAACTTATTGACTAGAAATAGAAGCGGAAAAGCATGGGAGAGGACAAAACCCATAATAATGCTCTTTCTGCATTTATTTCAGAATGATTTTTTTTATTATTTAATCAAATTATTTTCATTTTGAATTGTTCTATTTTCATTCTATCTCTTTCCTGTATGTGTGTCATGAAAGCCAGACGGACACATGCAATTCATTTTACAAAAAAACCTCTGACTATATGTTTTTTATTAAAAAAAAATTACCCCTGTTTTTAACTTGCGCTGTGTTTAACTACTTGATAGGTTCTGTGACATGAGGATAAGGGCTTGATCTGTGTTTGGTTACTCCTTCTTTGTGCCTGTTATTCTTCAGATACTTTACTGCCTTAACCACTTTATCAGTAGTGCTGCTTTCATGTTATAAGAAGCTGTTCTCCTCATGTTTATGTACTGTGGGTTTCTTATCTGCTTCTGTTTTTACACACCCTTTCATCAGACAGCCAAACAGTCTCCTTGCTTAGAACAAGGTTCATATCTCCCCATGACGCTTATACAGCTGCGAAGGTTACCGCTCAAAAATGAACAGAAAACTCTGCCGGATGGCTTCACTTTTTTCACATTCTCCATTAAAAAGGATAGCCAAAACAGGAATTATAGGAAAAAGAAGGATTATTGGAAAGTATGTGAAAAATTAAAAATGTAAATAATAAGTAATAGCAAACATATAGGTCAAGGAGAAGGAACATTTTGTGTTGGAAAAGCCAGAGCTGTGTAGGGTGGTCAGGGTAGTAGTAGTCAGGGCAGCAGTCCCAGGGGGCACAGCTAAGGAGGAAGTCTGCTGAGGATTTCTGAGCCCTGAAGAAAGCCTTTTGAAGGAGAGTGTTGGTAGGGTTTTCTTTTTCATCTTCCTTCAGAATGTCTATTGGGGGTAACAGCAGATTTACATTCACTGGGGCCTGAGAAGCCCAGTCTATAGAAACTGCTGAAGAGAGAAATTGGATTTGAACATCCCATGGTTCATTACATGACTTTCCTGGCCAGCTCTGTCCATTTCAAAGCCCATAGGTGAAATGGGCAATAAATGCACAAGTGTTAGCACATGACTATATCCATCTGATTTTAAAATTAATGGCAGAAAGATGAAGTTCCTTAGCAAAGGTTCATTGATTGTTTTTAGTATCTGCATTTGAGCAGCTGGAACTTGGGGAAAATTAAAAAGAAGAAAATTACTGTAATTCGGAAAGAAACGGAGGTAAGGGGATACAGGGATTTCACGAAGAAATAGTGGTGAAGAGACAGAAGTGCTTCCCTAAAAATGCAGAGGTACAAGTTTAAGGGTACAGGTGACTAGGGGAGCACCTGTTGAGGTGTTTCTGAATGAGCATATGCCCTTTAGGCTGGACAGCTGACCACCTAATTGTTTTGTCAGTGATAATATCTAACTGCGCTAACCTATTGTCCCAGTGGATTTCACATAGGAAGAGTAAGGATCTTAATGAAGGAATGTGCATGAGGTTTTCAGACGTTAGGAATTTAAAAGCTGAAAATGTGAAAATCATATTGTGATGGTGTTACAGATAGAAGAGTATCAAGTCTAAATTGGAAGATGAAGACATCAAACATTTCTACAGGTTTATTCAGTACTCTTCTACTCTGTTGTTTGGGATGGAGTAACTTAGCCATTGTTAGATTTTTCCATTCACTATAAATATTCAAGATCTTTAAAAGTATAGTGTGCTGTTCTACTAAAATTCAATTTTGCTATTTGATGGAAAAAGGTAAGCCTGAAGATGACTTGTGCATTTGAGAAGAAATGTGAGAATACTTGGTGATTTCATTTCTGAGATTCAGTGAGAAGTGGTTTTCACAATCTGATTTCAAAAGCAATAATAGTATTTATTTGGCAGTATTACAAACAGTGCATATCTTGATCTCATTACATCATAGATTGTTTTAAATTCTTAAAGATCAGTAGTTATTTGCTGAACACAACGTGACAACTTTGATATTTGTTCGAAGTTTTTTCAACAGAAATGTTTTAACCTTAGATAAGGTATCAAAGTTTGACAATTTATTCTCCCCAGCCACATTCAGGGATTTTGAGAAGAATAAAATCTTTAATGAATTTTAATGGAATAAGATGGCAGCTTGAAGCTTTTATTGGATAAGTCCATCTAAGATGTGTTTCTCAGTTTGGTCTTGTTTTATGAAAGCAATTATATGTGTGTTTCGGTTGAAGCTTGTTTATGATTTCAATTCAGTAGGAACAAAAATGTTTAAGTGCTTTGTTGACTAACAAAATATTAAGCACATACTTAGCAGAAAGCGCTTTGCTATATTGAAACTCTTCTAGTTTATATGTCTTCTCCAGTTTGATGAGAGTAGAATGAAGTAAGAAAACAAAAAATACCCTTTGATCTCACTGAACTATATAAAATACACACATGGCTCTCCAGGAACCTATTGTACCAAATCAGGCCAATTCAGCAGAATGAAGCTTGAAACTGCATATTCTTATTACATGTAACAGTAATTTCACTGGGTGTGAAATTGTTTTTTGCTAATGAAAAAAGCATGAAATGAGCACTGAACAAGGAACACCTCATAGAAATAAAGTACCACACTGATGATTTCTGACAGTGGGTAATGATTTGAGAGAGGGAAAAGGTGTTCTTTTGACACAGGCTAGGTGCAAACTAAAAAAAAAAAAAATATCATGTTCCAGTATTTCTTTAGCACCCCAATTTATTCTTTTCTGAAGATGTACTAAATTTTAATTTCACAAGGCAGTAGAAGTGCTGAAAGTGAAACTATGAATGCAAAGGAAATGTGATATTAGAAATGCAATTTTTTGTGGTTTTATATGTTTGCTGAGAATATGAATTAGCTTCTTGCCCAAGGAACCTTAAAGTACAGTGCAGAAATAAAAGACTAGCAAATGATACATCACTGACACATGTAAACATGCACATCTCTGTGCTAAGGCCTTCTGAGTAATTAAAATTATTTCCTTAAGTTCACACATGTTAATATAATGTAAAGTCCTGGATTCCCCTTTATTACAGAAGTAATGTAAGTTGACACTAGAAGTGGTTATTCATTAGGCATTTCAAACTAAAACAGCAATAATAAAAATATCCTGAAAAGATTATTCTTTGCATGAGATGAAGATCTGCCTCTGTTCTAAGAAGTGTTTCTGCTGCATCTGTGACAATCAGTCAAGGCCATGAGAATACCTACTGTGTGGTGAAGCCTGTTAAGGTCTAAGGAGGCGATTATTTTAAGCTGGGGAAAACTATATGACCTCTCAAGGCCTTCAAGGCCTCTTCCTATATACCACAGAAAGATTTCTGGTGATTTCTATTTGCTTTGTATGTGGCTCCATAAACCAACTCAAATTATTAACTTACAATTTTATTCTTTAGATTTTGCTTTTGTAAAGTGTAAACATGAACATAAAGTAGTATACCACTTATTTACGTCTAATTCAGTATTCTTGTTTTTATCTAAATGTGTGCTAGTGAAAATCAAGCAATTTCTAAGCGGCTCATTTACTGAACTCAGGGAACTTTAAAACTAGATTAGAATCACAATTTACATTGCCATGTTTTAGTCTGAAACAAAATCTTTCAGATTTAAACCAAACATTGCTTAAGGGTCTAATATTTTTCTTCTGAAGACACATTTGTTAATTACTTTAGTGTCTCTTTGAGTTATGCTTTGCACTTTCTCAAAAGTATATAATTACAATGTAAAATGCCATGCTGTATCTTTGCTTCTCTTTTAGAAATCTTGTAGAAAATTGAATTTTTTCACTATTTCAATTTTGAAAATGGGCACGTTTATTCAATATAGTAAGCAGTTTTCTGAAAAAAAATTCCTTTTCCATGAGTGCAGGGGAATTACCTGGTTTTTATTTTCCCTCTGAAAAATTCTCTTTGTTTCTCCCTGAAGGACTTGACCATTTCTGTGGCATAAAGAGAAGAAAGAATGAGCACTGCTAACTACACTAACGTAATATTGAAACCAGAGTTGTAGAGCCCAGTGCACTGAGTGCACTAATAATCATGCATGAGTGACCGTAGGTGAGAGAACGCAAGAGCAAGTGTGGTTTGGGCAAAGGTGAGAATTTACCCTTGATGTGCAGAATGGTAGTATACAAAATCAAGATGGAAATGCAGGTTCCTTATCACCTCAGCCACTGGGGGAAAACCAGATTCTGGCCAAGCCAGCAGTCCTCAGCTGATTGTTTCTTTTTCCCTCAGTCCCTTGCACTTGTCCCCTCAGTTGTGCAACCACCCAGTGAAGAGTCCTGGCAAAGATGATGTCACAGAAAGAGAGGGCTTTCTCCAGCCTCACTAGTTCCTTGGTTTGGGTCACTACACAATTACAAAAACAGCTCTCCCAGAAAAATGGAAGAGGTGATCAGGAAAAGAGGAGGTGTGTGAGCCCACATAAAATAATGACCTCACTAACTTATTTTTGTCAAACTATGTCTTGCCCTTGACTTGCTACAGAATAGTGGAGTCAGAACACTTCTATTTCCTCCTGAATCTAGATATAGTCTAAAGCTGCTTTATAAGACCACTATTCTTAAAAACAGAGCATTTGCTTATCTTCAGTTAATTATGAAATCGGTTTTTGTACCTAAGAAAAAACCTGCTTCATCAAAATTAATAAGAATAGTCAGAAAAGACATAAAGATAGCGAAACCTGTCTTTAGTGATTTCTAGCATTCTTAAGACTGCATTCACAGTTGAATTGTAAACTGTAGTCCTTGACAATAAACTCCAGGGGTTTAATCCAAGTGATTTCTTTTGTATTCCTATTTCTTTTGCATTC
The DNA here is from genome assembly GCA_013399855.1 of Oxyruncus cristatus. Taxonomy (NCBI): domain Eukaryota; kingdom Metazoa; phylum Chordata; class Aves; order Passeriformes; family Cotingidae; genus Oxyruncus; species Oxyruncus cristatus. The sequence continues at coordinate 594,413 of VXAY01006440.1, read as the reverse complement.
CTATAGCACATTAACTACCTTTTATAACATAGACATGTTTTTAGGTGTTGTCTTTTTTTTTTCTTCCTATTTTAGCCTTATTGTTGCAAGTATTTGGGAAGAACCAAATCTTCATGCAGTTGAAAAAGAAATCTGACATTTTAACATTTATTTATTTTTTTGTAGTCTTATTACTGCAGTATCTCATTAGAGCCAAATTCAACCCAAGATCTTCCCAACTTTGACTTCTTATTATTCATAGTTGTTATTAACTTCCTTTGAAATACATTGTCACAAATATTGGACAGATCCCAATATGAATTTCTCAACAGTTATTATCAAGGTGCTATTATCTTTTCTGGGGTTTTTTTTGGCATTTTTCATTCCTTTTCCCATTATTTCACATCTCTGTCTTTAGCAATCTTTTTTCTTCTGTAATTGCATCTCACCTTTATAACAGAATATAATTAATGATATGATATGATATAATATAATTAATATAAAAGTATAATCTGTCATGGCTGTTGGATTGAGGACTAAACCCTGTGCTCCCATACAACACATCTGAACTTAACTGATATGTTTTGTTCTTCCTCATGTCATATTTAACATTCCTATTTCTCCATATTTCTTCATATTTCTCCATATCTTTCATTTCTCTTCTCATTCTGGAATGCAAACAGTTTGTTCTGGAGCTCTCACTACTTTTTGTTGGTTTGTAGCCTACAAACTTACTTATCTTGAATTCTATCTGATTTTCAGTTCTGTAAAACTTAAATATTTCTGTCATATTTCACTCATTCTCATTCACAGCTGTCTTTCCTTCTGCTGTTTTAGATTTATTTCACCTTTTTTAGCAGCATTTGTGTCTGTTTATGTCATGCATATGTCTATTTAAAATGTATTGATGTAATGCTAATGATTCAATATTTTACTTATTTTTCAGGAATATAAATATTTAACAGATTTTCTATGCCATGGCCCTTCTCTGTCCTTCTCATTCATTTCACACGTATTTACTTTGTCAACTGAACACTTATTTTTTTCAAAATATGTTTGGCAAAAATTCTCTTTGAGTGATTAATGGGTTGATTAATTATTGCTATGATTGATGATAAATGAGCATAAAGTAAATACAGCAGCTGGATTTCCCTAAAAATGATAGCAAATGAGGAAAAAGTTAGAATTTGTTTTTGCTTTGAAGGGTAAAATAGAGTCCATAGTTATCCCTAATCAGAGTTTTGGAAGCAGTGAAGACATGCAAGTACTCAGCTGTCAGGGCTTTTTAACTGTGGTGCAATGATTGCTAGTGCAGCAATGCTGCTTCTGTGTTGTACCTGGAAGATACGCTTATGCTATTGGGCCCTGCAGTTGTGACCTTAGTGTGGGAATGTTTTTAAGAAAACATCAGTGAGGACTGTATAGAAATAAAAATTCAGCTAAAGAGTAGAAATGTGCTGACAGAGTATGATATAAGCTATGTAAATTATTATAAAGTCTGCTGCTTTAACTGGATCTTGCAGCCCAAGGTATCCATTTCAGTCTCTGGCCTCACTGTGCTCTTCACAGCAATACCAGAGTCACCTCACTGCTAAGCTTTGTCTGGCAAAAGACCCTGGAGAAAAGCCCTGCAGAGAAGATGTAAAGAATGAAGATAAATAGTTTCAGGATTCCTAATCTTATTTTCATGTTGAGAACAGCCCTGAGTTTTGATCCCTGCATCACTAGCTCTAGAAAATGGGCTGCTCAATAATTATTTCTTCTTCTCTGTGTGATTCTTCTGACCATGACATTTCTGTACTAACTTAAGGAGGCTGGATGATGCCAGCGGGGCACCAAAACCCATCTTCTGCACTGTAGGGGGAAGAAATGTTCATGCCAGGTCTCCTCCCAGGTTTACTCTCAAAAGAAATCAGGCAGTTTTAGAGTTTCAGAAATAATTCTTGCCTTGAGTAATGGCAGATTCACAGATCAAATGATGTATGTCCTAATTCTCTAAGGGTTCTTCAAAGTTTGTGAGAACTGCTGATTGACAAGCAGAATTCACCTCCTGTGCAAGATTTTCTGACAGATCTTCCACAGGGCTATAAGCAGCACTGGGCAGTTTAATGTTGTCTAGAAGATTCCCAGGTCCTTATTAATGTGAGAATGAAGCATGCTACATCAAATTGCTCACTTGAGGACAAGTCTTTTGATCTTTCTTAGCATTTATAACTAGAACTTAAAAGTGAAGCTGCATTTAGCTTTTACATTCTTCTAATTACATTCTGCTGACTGTATGTTCTGTTCCATTACCTTTTTTGCTCTCTTTTGATGCTTATTACAGAGTCTTGATAGATTTTTAAGGCCATTGTTACTGTTTTGGATTGCAGTAGAAAGCAACGTGGATAAATGGAGTGGGCATGACAGTGGCTGTACAAATGTTCTCCTCTGTTGCCCAGAACTTGTCTACTCTTCTGGTTTTCCCAGGAAATAAGTTATCGTTGTTTTAATATAATTATACTAAAATAGTGCTTTATGTTAATTTTTTCTGGCGATTGTTTTGAATGCTGTCTGCACTTCAGACTGAAAGTTTGTTTTTGGCTCCTAAATTAAGGTCTGAGTTTTGTTAATCCTCAGTGTCTGTTAATTTCATCCAAGACAGTTGCTGCATACCCTACCAAATCAAAAAATCATACTGTTGCTCTCCCTATGTGGACATAGGAAACCAGATTTATATTTGCTTGAATTAGAAAATCTCATACATTTTATTTTTACAGTTTCAGGAAGGATTCACTTTGGTTTTATGTTTTTAAGGATGTGTCCTTATTTGAAAGGACAGAGATTGTCCTATACAGTACTACTGGAATTAATTGAGAGTGATAGTCACAACAATACAATGTGTCTATCATACTGCTTAGGCTTTCAAATTTTATCTGAATTGTCCTTTTTTCAAATTACATGAAATAATACAGATATTTTTATCATCCTGGTTATTCAGTAAATCATGAATAGCATTTTCTACTAAACCTTGCACTGATAAGCTACTCATGCTTTTTAAAAAGTATTATTAGATACCTTTTTTCCACTATTTTAGAGACATGGATAAATAACGAGAAATATTTTGTTATATTTATATCCATATTTGATAATGTATACAATGCTAGGACATGCTAGACCTTTAATTTATGTATTTTTTGTCAGATGATTCCATGGTCCTTAGCATGCCTTCACATTGCTACTATAATTAGTCACCATGTAATCTAGAGTCTAATAATCATATATAAATTCCCTACTAATTACACTATAATCTACTATTTGTTGATTAGAAGAGCATGAGATGAGTATTTCTACTATTATTAATCTCAATTTACATGATAATTATAGGGCTGTTACAGATTTTTCTTGTTTAGTCTCTTGGCTATGCAGTGTGGCCTTTTGTTGTGCTAATAATGTGCCTTTTTTTATGTTCATCTGTTTTAATCCATACTCAGCCAGCTTCTCCTCACATGCTCTTCTAGCCTGCATTGTTCTTGGGCTGGCACACATGCAGGTCACTACAACAGGTCATTCTTTGTTTTCCCTGAAAAGTACCCAGGCAAGTTTTGAGGCTTCGGGATATAAGTCGACGTTTATGTGAAATAGTTACAGTGCACATGTAACTCAATGCTCAGTTTAAATACAGGGTGAAACCCTGCCCATGCTGAAGGAAAAATACAGGGAACTGTTGTTCTGTGGAGCAGGAATGTACACATACCTGCTCTGAAGCTGAGGAGGAGGCAGTGTGGTTGGATACTTGGGTGAAGATGAAAGGGAAAAAGAATAAGGTTAATTTAATGGTAAGGATTTACTATAAACTGCCAAACAGAAGGAGTAGGTGTGGATGAGGCTATTTTTGTGTAGCTATGTAATGCATCAAAATAGCAGGGTTGTGGGAGACGGCTTCATTTAAGTTTGTATCTTTGAAAAAATAATTTTGCTTTTCTCATAAGGAATAACAGGGAGTCAGATGGACACAATATTTTTATTTGAATAAATGGTTGGTAATAGCAGTTTTAGGTGTGATTCTAACTAGCTAGATAATACTACTTGAAAATCCAAAGACAGAAGACGTTGATTTTTATGATACATGAAAATTATTATTATATATTTGGGATTCTAGGAAGAGGATGCATATATGGGGGAGAATGATAAAGACAGACAGAAGTATATTTCAGCAAGGGAACTCTGCAAATTCAGAGTGTTTTTAGGTAGGGTCTGTGGGAAGATAGAATGAAAGAAGGATAACTATCAGCGTAGAAAGCTATAACTTTTATTTAAAGAATTAATTAAATTTTAGAACAGCAAAATATCTCAATAAAAAAAATAGAAGTTAAAGAATAGGATAAATTAGAGAAATTATCTAAATACAGTAAGATAAAATCCAGTAAAGAAAAATGCATATTGAGGCACTAGGGAAACAAAAAAACAAAACAAAACCAAGCAAAAAACCAGCAAATACAAAATGAGGAATTACTTCTTAGGCAGAAGAATTGCAGAAAAGGATTTTGGAGAGATTGCATACAGCAAGATAATAAATATAAATCAACAGTTTGATGTGGTTAAAAAAATCAAATTTCACTCTTAGGGTGTATTAGCAGCTGTGTTGCACATAAAACAGATAATAATTGTTCTGCCTTTTTTTCCAGATCTAGTGAGGCCTCAGCAAAAATGATGTGTCTAGTTTTAGGAATTGCTCTCTATGAATGATGTGGGCAAGTTAGAATGAGTTCAGAATAGTGCTGGAATTAGGAAAGGATTTAGACAGTATGATCTCTGAGGACAATTTAAAAGCACTGAGTTTATTTAGTTTAGAAAAATAAGACTGTTAAAAGATAAATCCTCCAGTATATACAGACTGTTAGATAAGTGTTTTTCACCTATCTTCCATGTCCACCAGAGCAGAAGGACAATGAGGTTGGCTGAATTCGCAACATGAGAGGCTTAAGTTCAATGGGAAAAGATAATTAAAAAACTTTGATAACTAATAATAGGAAGAAGCTGCCTAGTGTAAAAATAGTATTTCTATTTTTGGAAGCTTTTCAAGAGAGAGTAGGAAAGCATCTATTAAGAATGGTCTAGGCTGCTTCAGTAAAGAGAGATGGACTTGGTAACTTTTTGTTCTTCTATCTCATTCTAAGATTTCCAGGTTGTTGTGGGTTTTTTTAATTAATGGCAGTAACACCGTGGACTTTGCAGAGCATTTTACCCCTGAATGAGGTTGCTGTAGCTAAGAGTGGACCTACAAACTAGCTCTAATGCATGGAATATGAGTGAGATTTGTGCCTCCTTTCCTTTTACCAGTTTTCATATTGGATCACGGGATTTAGTGTATGATCCTCAGAAACTAGTGTGTCATATGAAATCACATTTCTCTGTAATGTCATGGTGTTTGAAGATTTTCTAAATTATGGAAGTTCAGATTGATGCTAACAATGTAAAATAAGATAATTTCCACTTGAGGGCCTTCTTTCAGATTCAAATTATAAATGACTCATTCAAATAAACTTTTATCCCTGTGGGTTATACATTATCAATCTTACTTGAATCATTGGGAAAAATGCAGAAATTACCATAAATAATTAAATGCATCCAAATGAAACTATACCTTTGATACCCTACATAAAAAACCTCACACACATTAAATATTGAAGAGAGACTGATTTCATGAAAATGCTTGGAAAATCTGTTCAGTAGAGCCTTCCTTATCTTAAATATTTTTAGTCTAAAAAGAAAATTTTACTTACATCTCCTTATCAGATCAATGTCAATCATGAATTACAGAAAAGCCGTCACTCAGGCATTAGCCATGTACAATGGAAGCCACCAGCACATAACCAGTGTTATAATTAACACAATGATTTAATTGTTGCTTTGCTCTGAATAAATAGAAAAATGATCGTTCCACACAGTGGAGGTTCTTTATGGAATTAGTGATATATTAATGTACTCTAATTGTGTAAGATGTTGTGTAAGATTGCGTTAAGATACATATTTAGAATAGGATTCCCATTACCTTCTGTTTTGTAGAAGAAAACTTCAGGGTTATTTATTTTTATGATAAATAACTGAGACCCTTTAAAAGCAACACATTCACTAGTACTAGGGCGTGAAAGGAATAAGTGTATCCTTAAGTAACTGTAAAATCTGCTTCTTACAGGCAACTCAATCCATATGTATGGTTGACTGTTTAGGTACAATAACAATATTCAGAAGGTTCCTTCTTTTTAAATATTTGATAATGAAAATGGAGGCGGTCCATGTGCTAGGTTTCCCTCATCTTATGCTGTCCCTTTTGAAATCCAGCCTTTTAAATTTCGAAGAACTGCCTTATACAACCACTGGGTAGATTTCTTAGATTTCCTCAGTAAAAAACTTAAGATATATCACAGGATAAATAAGGGGATGCCCATCACTGCTGACACTGCCCAGGCACTGTAGATGATGTATTTACCACCTAAAATTAGGCTTAAAATATACAAAGCCATTTAGTCTTACAATTCTGTAGAGTTCATGAAGAGAGAGAGTTCAGAATTAGGCCTCTTCCCTGAAACCTAGGATCATTTTACAAAAATCTTTCTCATTACCTGCCTCAAATACAGAGGTGGAAAATCCTGTCAGCTGGAAGCAAAGGAGGAGGCTGTGAAACAGAGCTCAGCAGAACTGGGGCAGGGCAGGGAGGAACCGAGGCTTGGCAGCCAGGATCCTCAGGGACAAATCAGGTTATTAGTAGAGTATTGAGACAAAATGGACAAACTGTGAGGGAGATGCTGAAAGAGGGAAATCGTCATTATGCAGTCAAGAAGAATGGAAAAGAGAAGAAACAGGTAACTCACGGAGGAAATCCTGGTATGGAAAAAATCAGAGAAGATGGAAAGTAGTTGAAAAAGACTGAAAAAGGCTCTGTGACCACAGTCACGTGCTCCTCTTCAGAAATTCTATTTGACGTAGACAGACACCAAGTGACATCAGCCTTCTACTGATAACCTATACAGATCACCACCATGATAAAAGTTTCTGTTTTATTTCATTTTACCTCAGTTAACAGTTTAGAAATTACATACAGAGAGGAACACATTAAGGAAATATAAAATTTACAAGTACTCAAAATTAAGAAATGCCAAGCAGAGGCTTGCCTCTTGTGTGACAGTGTTGCCTTTTTTTTTTGCATGATCACAGGACCTGGTCCCATGGGCCTGTTCTTGTTATGGAGGCAATTGTCATCACAGTGCCTTAAGTTTCATTTGCAGCTGGTAGCTTTGAAAAATTGCTTTCTATTAAATAAACACCATAAACACTGTGTACTGCTATTGTTCACTGAATGTAGCAAAAGGAATAATAAACATGCTATTGCAGATGATATAGTGGGAGCCTGAATCAAGGTGGTATAGGCGACCTTAATTTAATTGCTGGATCTTTTCTGACAGCTTGATTTTGTCCATTGAGTTCTTCTAGTCTGGGCTGTTTTTTGCCTTGACCTTTCAGCAACCTAAAATTGTCTCTGAAAAGTATGAACTATCACAGGGTTGCAATCAAACTGTTTGGGTGGGGTTTTTTTGTTTGTTTGTTTTTTTGTTTTGTTTGTTTTTGTTTTGTTGTTGTTTTTTATGTCGAAGAGGAAAAATTGCTTTTAAAAGCTTCCTTCTCATCCCAGTTTCACTGGAGCACTTTGTCTGGCAGAGTGATTTTGCCTTGCTGCCTCATTTGTATTGTTCTTGCAACTTTATTGCTATAGTCACAGGATTTTTACTAGTTGCACTTGAGATATGCATCTTGATTGTAACTGGAAAATCAGTGGCAAGATTTTATTCTCATAAGGTGTTCATGAATGTAAAACAGATTTTTTGTTTATTCAGTTGTGTTCTTTATCCTTTATTTTTCCCCAACTGCCCTCCCAGCATCACGGGAGTGAGAAGCAATGTATTAGTACATTTAGGGAAAAAACTCCCTCATCATACCCCCCTCAGTAAAAAAAAAAAAATAAAAAATTGTAAAAAATATCGTTGATTGAAGGAAGAGGTAGCAGAAATTCATGAAAATTTCCTTTAAAATTTAAGAACAAGTAGAAAGTAAGAGTATAGATGAACACCTCTCTGCCCTGTGGGATTGCTGCTGCCCTGGGACTGTAAATGTAATCTCAGAAGTCTGCTCTCACCATGATCTAGTCCTTCATTTAGTGGTGACTATATTTAGTTTGTAAACTACTTTGTTCAACTTATCCAACACAACTATTAGAGTTGCAAAGGATGTGACAGGGCAAATGAACAAAAATACTCTGTAATGCAATTTCACTCATGTTTCAAAAATAGCTACATGTAAACCCTGTGGACAATAAAAAAAAGTAAAAATATGGCATAGTGCCAGAATAATTCATCTACTGGTAGATTTGCTGTGTGGTAAGAAAGAAAGTGACTGGAAGTACTCTGTTAGCAAAACACAACTAAACAAGAAACAAATAAACAGACAGAAGCTGCCTTGCTAATTATCTACTAAGAAACCGTTAGCGCTTTGTCTGTGTGCCAAATGCTTCTTTCAGAGGGTAGGGTGCAGTTTATTCTACATTGCTTGCTCTCTCCTTTTCCTCCTCTTTTTCTTATGTTAACCAAATGAAACCAAATGATTTTCAAGAAGGTGGCAGCACATGTTTTTAGTAAGTAAAACTTTCTGGCTTTTCTCCCACCGACATTGAGTAACTTATTCAACTGTTTCTGAGGAGAGCATGGTCATAAATTTGTCAGAAAATAGAAAGGTGACGGAGGCACATTCATTGTATGCTGCAGTGTTCACTGCCTATTTTCTAGGGAGATGAAGAAGATTTACATGTTATCTCTCTGGACACAGCAATAACCTCTTCTTCAGGCAGTATCTACCCATGGATATAACTGACAGTTTATATACAATAGGTAAAAGTGCCTTCTGACACATTACATTTGAGTTGTACCATGACATTAAACCCCTGGGTGACTCAGTGTGCTTTGTTTCTTGTTTTCAACTCCCTGTTGAATAGGTATCTTTTCCTTTAGTGTTACATTTATATTAAATATAATTTTATTAAATTTCGCAATGCAAGAAAAGCTGTGATGCGAAAACTGAAGGCTGTCAGTTAGAGAAAGAATAATTGGGTCCTCAGGAAAATAAAACAGTATTTAAATGTTTGGTTTTCAGTATCACAGGACCAGTTAGATTTGGAAGAGATATATTTCTTCATTCCCTGACTTTGCAGCAAAAATACATGAATGTCTTTAACCTTGCACAGGAAATATTTGCCAAAACTATAGGTACATCCAGTGTGGGTCATTGCCTAGTAATGAGCTGGTAGAATCAGTAGTGGAATCATTGATTTGTCACCAAACTTCATCAATAACAGTCTGCCAGAAAATACGAGGCAATTTATGTTATTTCAAGCCTTTGTTCCAGACTGTAAACTTAGGGAGACATTGCTGCATTGATTGCAAAGTCATTTTGTGCTTTACAGCGCTGGGACTAGAGGCATTTCAAATATAAATCATGAGTTGGGAAGATGGCAGTTTAAAAAAAGCATCTGACATAGTGCTGCAATGTACTGAAGTCTGTAATCACATTGTACACTTTCCCTGGCAGTAGGAACTAGGCAAAGTGGATAGGATATATCTGGCAGTCATCACCCTTGGCTTTATATGAACAATAGAAAAATGAATATAATTTATGACTGGTCTCTCCAGTACTAATGAAATTGTGGATCTTATGACTAATTATTGTCAAGGCCACTGATGACTTTTTGAATAAACCAAGTAATGTTTTGAAAAACTTCTTTACATTTGGACATTGCTCTGGTATCTAGAACCCAAATCTGCAAAATCAGACGCTTGGCTCAGTGGAGGTCATGTGACCTCAGTAACTGGTGGTCAGGTTTGTTACATGTCTGTGCACGACTCTAATTAACTGGTGTTAGGTGTACCAGCTTGACGTTTTAGGGCTGCTTTTTTTTTTTTATTTATTCCTGACTTTGCATTACACTATGGTATAATTGTGCTCTGGTGGATCAGAACAGTAGTGGCCAAATATCAACTGACTTTTTGATTCCATTCATTTTCTGCAACAAGGAGAGAACAGGCCGACATACCGAAGCTTATTATCACCTCTGGTTACTCCTAAAATTGTCTGGCCTGTAGGAAGTTTTAATGGGTAGACTTACTCTATTAAACAACATTTGATAGTCAGATATAAATCGTGCTAAATCTTTTTATTGAGATCTGTTCCTTACGAGTAGACGAGGGACAGCCTGTACCAAGCTGGTAGGAATTTTGGACTAGGAACTCCTGAAGAGTTTTGTGCACCTGCTGGCCTGGAGCAAAATAAAGTCGAGTCTAACAGCTTATGCCAAAGAACAGGAGGCACTGTGTTTTGGTGCATATGACATGTCAGTGTCACCCATTCTGTCCCTTTGTGCTTTGAAAGGGCACAAAGAGATCTGTTACCACGTCTTTGCTGGACTGGTTCTCCTGGTGAAGGCAGAGACAGAGAGAGCCAGGTTCTTGACCTTTATTTTTACATCCGTTTCTTTGTGACAAGGCTCTGGCTGTTTTCAGTATTAGCTTTAAACAAGCTTCATGAGAGGGAAAACACCTTGTATTCTGACCTCTGTGTCTTTTAAAAGAGACTGGCAATCTCAGAAGCACGTGTCAGAATTCAGAATGATGGTATGTTATTATTAGACATTTTTGTATTCTTTTAACTACAAGTATGTTGTCTTTTGGGGACTATGTTTACATTAAAAGTCTTATCGGTGCCAACAGAAGCAAGGCTTGCCTCCTTAACAATAGGAACCCTGTTATTACATCTTGATGAGTGCTAGGAGAAAAATGTCTCCCTGCTGCCATTGCTCAATTGGGCTGGAACAGGCAGTGTGAAAGGAAAACATGGAACTCGTCACAGCTTATCTATGAATATGACTGTATCAAGAAAGTGAGGATTTTTTTTTTGCAGCCTGTGACACAGAAATACTCCAGCATCTCTGGCTACTGTTAAGGAGCTGTCATCGTCATGAAAGCCTGGCTCCACTAGACTGCTAGCCCTAAGGGGTTAATGTAAAATAAAGGAGATGGAAAATAGAAAACAAGATGAAAGAAATGAAAGTAATTAGTCAGCACAAAGGGTGCTGAGCCTCTTCCCAGAAATAGCAGATTTAACATTTCTTACTAGCAAGAACAGAACTATCTTAGTGACATTGTGGTAGGAGAAATGAATAGAAGCATGCAGTTATGAAAGCAGTTGAAAGGAGAACTAGAAAAGACATGAAAGACCTTGGAATCACTTAATCTGATTACAAAGAAGTAGGAACCTCAACATTAAAGCTAAAATTAATATTCTCAAAATTAATTAACAAAATGAAAATAATTAAATGAACTAGGAAACAGGCATCCTCACTAGTCTATTAACCTAATTTGGTTTGTTGATTTTTTTCTTTTTTTTTTTTAAAACCAACAAATTATGAAAGCCAGAAGGATAGAGGGACTTATTTTCTTTCTTCCTTTTTCTGATGTAGACTGTAAACTTGTTGTTTGCTTACTCCTCATTTGGATCACCTCTGTGTTCATTGGAAAATGGTTTGAAAAAGTCCATTTTCACAGAGTCACAGAATCTGCTGAGTTGAATGATCCACAAGGATCATCGATGATCCACAAGGATAATCGAGTCCAACTCCTGGCCCTGCACAGGACCATCCCCAAGAGTAACATCATGTGCCTGAGAGTATTGTCCAAATACTTCTTGAAGTCTGTCAGGCTTGGTCTTGTGACCACTTCCCTGGGAAGCCTGTTCCAGTGCCCAACTACCATCTGGGTGAAGAACTTTTTCCTAATATTCAACCTAAACCTCCCCTGACATAACTTCAGGGCATTCCCTCTGGTCCTTTCACTGATCACCACAGAGAAGAGATCAGTGCCTACCCCTCCTGTTCTCCTCCCGAGGAAGTTGTAGACTGCGATGAGGTCTCCGCTGAGTCTCCTTTTCTCCAGGCTGAACAGACCAAGTGACCTCAGCCACTACTCATACAGCTCCCCTCCAGGCCCTTCAGCATCTTCATTGCCCTCTTTTGGACACTCTCTAATAGCTTAGTATCTCTTTTTTTTTTTTTTCTGGTGCTCAAACCTGCCACAATATTTAAGCTGAGGCTGCACCAGTGCAGAGCAGAGGGAGACAATCCCCTCCCTTGACCACCTGGTGATGCTTTGCCTGATGCCCCCCCAGGACACGATTGGCCCTCCTGGCTGCCAGGGCACTGCTGACTCATATTCAACTTGCCAGTGACCAGGACCTCCAGATCCCTTTCCATAGCACTACTTTCCAGCATCTCATTCCCCAGTCTGCATATATAGCTGGGGTTGCCCCATCTCAGGTGCAGAATCTGTCACTTTTCCTTGTTGAACTTCATGTGGTTGGTGATTGCCCAGTCCTCCGGATTGTATCACTGCAGTTTTATTTGGAAAAAAAGGTAGAACAAGTAGGATGATAGTAGACACAATGCAGTTTTATTTTTAGATCCCTTGTTTGTTTTGGCACAGTTCAGAACTGAGAGGCAAGTTGTTGGATGTGAACCAACCCTTTGAAATTTTTAATGAGATTTAAATCTGATGAATCCCACCCTTAAAAGAGGTAATGCGTTTTTATTGATTGTTTTTGAATGTGGTCTGAGGTTTGATGCAAATAAAAAAGCCCACTTGCTTTGGCTGAATCTTTGGCCATAGATTACTTTGGCACAAAAGCAGATGGCTCAGATATACTAATTAGGTTGTAAGGAGAGTGTTGAGCTCATCAACATTTAAGGATGTAGGTGTGGTATGTTCACAGGAGGTATGGTTTCGTGTTTTTCTAAGGGACTCTTGGGGTTTGCATTAATTAATTATTCAAACTAAAGGATGATGAGTACATCAGTTTTTAATGCAATAAATCCATTCTCTTTGCCAACAATAAACTCCATTGAAATATTTAAAAGGAATACATTAAAAAAAAAAAAAAAAGCAAAAGGAGAAACTTCTAAGTAGTATTATAAACCCTACATAAAAATGTAGGAAAAAAGATAACTTCCCCAAAACTCATTGTTGAAAGAAGTATTAATATAAGCAGCAGAGCAAGGAATGCAGACATGTCCAATGGATGGAAAGTCACCATAGAAGACCAGCTTTAGTTTTCTGTGGTGATAAAGGACCGACAGACAAACACAACTGTAGACAGGAAAGGAACCTAATATGAGGGGTTTCCTCTATATATCATGTTGCAGAGAAGCCACAATGTTTTACCATAGCGTAGATTTACTGAGAGTCAATCAAGGGTCATTCTAAGAGCATGTAAGGACTCCTGCACTCACAACTCCACATTTCTCGTGGCTGGAAATGTGGGGAAAATGCAAGTGCTTACAATTGCAGAGAGTTAAAAAAACTTAAATATTGATTAACTGAAATTATCAAGTACTTGCTAGCTGGTAAATTATAGTAAGACAACCCAGGCCAAGATTTTCCATTAAAAGTGCTGTTTGTGATAGACAAAAGGAAACAGTCAAATGTAGGCTCTGTTTTCTTCTTCTTCGGTCATTCTTATACTACATGTTTTTCTGGATTTGCAGTGCCTTCTAAATGTTCTGGCTAGAGTTTACACTTTGTGCTGGCTGAGTGAGGCAGTTAAAGTTTGCTGCTGGGGTAGGCCCATATTTTCAGAAGGCAAAACTTTCAGGTTTTGTGCTCTGCTTCCTGTCTTCCCACAGTAAACTGAGAAAAAAAAATTGATGACAGGGAAATCAGTGCAACAAGTTGATGTTTAGTAAGTTGCTGTTCATTTGGATGAAATGGAACCATTAGCCTCAGTAGTGTGGTTTGCACTTTGCCTCATTCAGCCTGTAGTCTAAAGTAATGAATTTTGGCTAGTTCTGCTAAAATGAAACAGAACAGTACTGCTAGGATATAATACTTTACGTTTGTCCATATATTTAATAAGCAATTTTCAGTACAACCTTCACTATTCCATAATTGCACTTTCAAAAGGAGGTAAATAGTGCTCATGGACATCTTTGTTGTTGCGTTCTAATAGAGCTGCAATGTAGATTGCAAAGAACACAGCCCATATACAATAAATATCTTGCTGATCAGAATATGTCCACTGTATCCAAATGAATCTTTCTTTCTACTCAGAGAAATGTTTGATATATGAGTTCTAAAACAAGTGACAACACTTTAACAGGCTAAAGCCTTAAAAAACAAAGCAAAACAGTAAAACAGCAAACCAAAACAACCCTCCCAAACCCCAACAAATTTCTTTTGGACTTTTTGTCTCCTGTTTCCACTGCTAGAAATAGTCATTCTGCATCAGTACATAAAAAGCCACCTTTCATTTGAAGGATTATTGGTTTAAATCCATTTGCAAATTTCTAAACCATTTTCCTGTTAAAAACTGTCCTGGCCATGTAATCGCATTAGTTGTTGACTGGCTTCTATCTGGGAAAGGCAGAATGTCATGGCTGATGCAGAAACTTGGCACATGCTAGCTCTGGCCAAAGAGCATTTCTAAATGGATTATCCACAGAACAGCTCTTGATACAGGATCACAGAGGAATCCACAGCTGTGTTCGCCTATCCCTATACCTAATGCTTTTTCATGGCTATTCAGAGGAGAATTACTGAAAAGCATTTTGTAGAACTATTCTCCATCTCTTGTGTATGTGTTTTAGCTTTAGGTTTTTGTACATTTACAGTGGACGTGCTATACCTCCAGATATGCTTTTCTAGTTCTGTTATGGCATAGATTAAGGCAGGAAGACCTAAGAAACTGTATATTTAAAATATGTAAACATTTATGCAAAATATACTATTTAAAAAATAGAGGAAAAGTTGAATTGATGAGGTTGTGTAGATTGCCATCTAGAAAAAAGCAGCGTGATATAGGCTAACCCACATCAAAGGTACAAGATAGGTCAGTTCATGGTCATCCTGTTAAAATATGAGGGCGACTGTTTAATTACATACATTTTCCATTCCCTCTAATTTAGTACCAGAATAAACTCTATTAGCATATATTTACCTATTCCGATACTCCTCTCCCAGCCAAACTCTAACATTCATTTGTAATATCAAGACTTCCAGGGGGAACAGAATCATGATGGCATCATCACATTTACCTATTTTTATGGTAGTGGCTTACATTTAAGAACATCTCTAAACTACCTTCTCCTTTTGGGGTTCTGCATTGGTATAGTTGTACCTGGGGTCTTCATGTGGGTTAACCTAAATTGCGTGTCTTGATACTAGCAGTGTAGATACATTCACTTCACAGGCCACACCTGTAGACCTGGAAATATAACAAGAGCACTCCACCAGCTCAAAATTGTCTGCAAATTACTTGCACTTCAGAAGTGGGATATGAGGAGAGTCTTTGTTATCCAAAGGAACTCTAGCAGGAATCAGGATGAAGCCTGACAGAATGGATGACCCTCTTTTCTCCAAGGCATGGCATGGAGAAGGGAAAAATTACACAAGAGACACAAACAGAAAAAAACCCAGGCCTTGAGAACTTACGGAGCAGAGTAGCACACTTACAGAACACAGCAGACACAAGGGCAGTGTGCTGGCAGGGTCTTGGCATTGGATCTATGTTTTGAGAGAAGTGTGTGAGAAGAAGGGAATTTTTAGTTCCTTTAGAAGTTTACCCATTGAAAGAGTCTTTATTATGCTAACTCTGTGATCACTGCCCTCTGAAAAATTACCCAAAGAATGTATTTAGAATTAGCCGGTGAACTTTGTTCTGTGTTGCCAGCATATTTTGTTTGAACTTCATGCATGAACATGCCCGTTTTTCAATATAACACTCTCAATTTTCTTTCCCTTTTACATGAGTAACTCTCCAGCTGCTTGAGAGAAAAAGCAAAAAGAGTCATTTGGTCTTTACACTTCTGAATGCCTTTTTCATCAGAGGGAGAAAAAAAATCAGTGATAGTCAGGCTGTGTTTAAGTCATCCAAGTCTTTAACTAGATCTTGCACTAAAAATAGCATCAAAACTAGTGTGTGTTTATATGAATAATCTGCTTTGTGTGTATATAAAGGAAAACACTTAAATCTCTGATTTTACAAGAATAAAAAATTAATTTCCCATCCAACATTGCACTGACTCTACGTATTTCTAAATTTATAATTGGCATAAAAATCAGAGAACAAAATTAGGTGAAAGGATGAGAGAAACTTGACTCATGCAGTAATGTGGTTTTTCAAGGTTCAGCATGTGGATGCTCTGGCAGACAGAATTGGATTAAGTTTGTCTTTTGAAATGCTTTCCAAAGTATTTTGAAAACATTTGTGCTACAATATAGTACAAATCCAACTAATTCTGAAATAGATGATAAACATGATTAACTTTGTAGTGGAAGCTATTCAGAAAGCTTTAGGCGAAAACTGTTGCCATCTTGCTGAATTAAGAAGGGGATAATATCACTGTAATGGATATTTTTGTATTAGGGCATGTCATAAGAGTTGTAATTAAATAGTCCATGATGAAATTCCATATGCCTGTTTTGACAACATGTTGTTTTAAAAATAAATTCTCTTTCATCATTGTCTTCAGACACCTACACATCGATGATCTCTAGATAAATTTCCCCTCTGCCCCTTCAAAAAGACCATGCAAAACCCAAGTTTTTCTCTATTTCCTGGATCAAGACCATATTTTACCCCCCAAATTACCTTTTATATGACTGTTCTTTTTTTTTAATTATTCGGCATTATTTCAGTTCTCTTGTACTATGCACAGAAATAGACAGATGAGCAATTGCAACAAAAATAGCATCCATTTAAATAATGAATGTGAATCTGAGTTAGACTATCCCTTTTTCCTGTATATGTGTGAACTATTGTTACAGACTACAACTACTATAATGTAGTGATCTCCTTGGCTCAGAGGAACATGGATTTGAAGATGCCCTTGTGATACTGGAGACCAAGTCTTGAAATGAGTGTGATATTATATGGTGCTAGATAAAAAAAGCTGATTACAAGCTTTCAGTCTTTTCAGTACCTGGGAAAATAACAATATTGCCTCATGTGGTCAAATCCTTCTACTCTTAACTATAAAAAGAAAGATTTTCCTTCACACTATGTATTACTTTCTGCAGTTTGTATCACAGGGAGTTAAGTACTCTCCATATAAATGGACAAAGCGGAATAAAGTAAATACCAATGACAATTGTGACTGTTTTTCTGTGCCACAAGAGTGTTATACTTCAATAACAGATAAATAATAAATAAATGATTACAGATTCAGAGTGGTTGAGAACATAAGGCCAGACCTGCTGCCTAGAGAGATGCTGGAGTCTCCACCCATGAAGCTGTTCCTGGGCTAGACGAAGCCAAAGGAACCTCACCCACTTTGGAACTTCAGTGATTTGGGACCTCCAGAGTTCCCTTTCATTCTACATGCATTTGTGCTTATATCTATATATGTATATGTCTTTCTTAAAGATTCATCTTGGCAAAATCGACCAACTTCTTTAATAAAACAAAAAACAAAAATTGATTCTGCCTGACAGGTGAGAAAGGGTAGTTTTTCAGGTTGCTGTCATCCATCAGCAGTCTGAACCTCCACGGACAGGTACTGGCTGATAGTACATAAGTAATGTTGCATCATTTTGGATGTTGCATAAAAACAGATGGCCTCGGTCTAATATTTAGGGATGAATGTCCATTTTGTTTGAAATTTAAGCTAAAATTATACATATTGTTGCATTCATTAGAGGACAGTTATATCCTTAGGGGATATTTCAGTTACAGTGATACTGTTTATTTGATGCCATCACTGCTGCATTTTTGCTTTATCTTTCTCTGAAAGTATTTAAGAAAAATATTTCACACTGTTACTCTTATTTTGAAATACAGCAAAATCTGATACCAGACAATTTTGAGTTCTACTGTCCATGTGGCTGAATTGAGATATTCTGACCTCTAAAGGTAAAATAACAACAACAACAACAACAACAACAACAACAACAACAACAACAACAATAATAATAATAATAATAATAAAGAAGGTTATATTTGGAGCTGTTCATGTTTCATGCTCAGGAGGGAATCACCTACTCACAAGCAATGAAAATGAATCCTGACAGTCTGACTACCCATCACTAACCTTGTGGTGACCTCCTGGCAGCAGTATCAGTTTAATGAGTTTGAATTGCACAAATGAGGAGAGAATTTGCAAACTTAACCCTTTTCAAGGGAGCAAGAAGCAGTAATCTGTGATTGCTATGTTAAATGGGGTTGTCAGTGGCAAAGCCATCTTAGTCCAAAGAAATTTTTCAGAGGAAAAGGCATAATAAAATTTCAACACCTTTCTTGCTGCTGTGGATGGGCGTATGCATGTTTCAGTAATTTTATAGGAAATGAATATCGAATATTCTTACTTGTGAGTCTACCTCTACTTGACTCCTATTTCTTCTCTTCAATGCTCTAGAAATCTTACTTCAGTGAAATATGTATGAAGTAAGAACAAATATCCACTTGACCCATCCAAGTATATAATGTGATGCATGGTGCATGCCAGTGCCTGCTCTATTTTCCAGTCTTCTGTGCTTTGAATTAGGTTTTGTTTTTCATTTGGCACACTGGCAACACAACTCCTTACAGCTGTTGCAACATTTTCATGGCAATGCATATTATTATGGATTCATAGTTTGTGCCTTATATGCATGACAGGTTTTTTTTTGTTTTTAATCCTCAATCAGTAGGATTTTATCTGCTTTACACAACAGAACACTTCTAATCCATGTACAGGAGGTATAAATGTTCCTAACATTTTAATGAAAAATGGACTCTGCACAGTAATCCTATTGTTTCTTTTAAACACCAAAAAATTTTGCTCTTGGATTTTTATTTATGTTCCCAAAAATCTTACATTCTGTTCTGCTGAATTTCTGTTCCTTATGCTCATTTTCCACATAATTTAGTATGGAATTGCATTATTTAGTGTAGGATTCTTAAACCTTCCCACAAAATTTTCTGTCTGAGACAGTTATATACTAAATCTTAGTTGATTTAATAACTGCTAAAAGGTATGTTTAGTATTAATAGAAACATATGTACTTAATTTCTAATATATTTTATCACAATTTTTCTGTAAGGCACAGTACACTGGGGAATAAACAAACAATGAAATCCAAAACAAACACCTAAATGAAACAGCGATTCATTATTCCCTTCCACATATTCTAAGAAGCTCCCATAGGAATACATGAAGCTGGGAGGCATTTCTAAACAGAGACATGTAAATGATTGTTTGGATTTTCTGTTTGTTTATTTGTTTACTGTGTTGTCAAAATGCTCATTTCAGCCTCGGTGCTGCTCCAGTGGAACCTTCTGTGTTCCTTTGTTTTTAATGGAAGCAAAATGGTGGCCTTCATATTTCAAAATACTTTTCAACTAACCTACTCTTACAAACTACTGCTTCTAAATCTGGTCAGCTGTTCTTGTGATAATATGAACATTCATTTTCTTAGGAGATACTTTGAAATAATTAATATGGCCTGTTTATGGCTGGAGCTGTGCTTCAGGAGCTCTAAAATCCCACAAACAGACCTCTAAGAGCAAACAACTATCATGATTATAGTGCCTTTATTTTGGTTTACTGAGTATTAATTCAAGTCCTTTGCCTTGTGCATGCTCTAATAATTGGACACGTTAAAAAAAATAAAGATTTCAGCAGCAGAAATATATATCCATACTGCTGTCTGACAGAAATATGCGCAGCACTGATTATTTTTGTTTGCTCATCCATGAAGCTTCACAGATTTGAAATATGCAGATACTTTGCACTTCTGGAGACACAATGCAGCTTACACCTCCTCAACACGCTGGTGTGTAAGAAAATGAATCTACAGTGTTACAGTACTAGTGAAGGTATAATTCATTTTCCTAAAATAAGAAAGCCCTAAACACTGGGTAGCTGTGTACATTATGCAATTATATATTTAGTATACCAAATAAATATTAATACAATTAAAACAGGGAGAGGTAAAATGTGTTCTACCTGAATAAGCAACTAGTTGCAACAGTTTCATAGATGAGGAAATACTTTAAGGAAGATACAATCAATATTTTGTTTTGTTTGTTCCTTTCTTCTTCTTCAAAGAATTTAAACTTTTGTCATTATAAGAGCTTGAAACAAAATAATGAGACAGCCTCCTAAACTGTAAAATAGGAGAAAGTCTTATATTTGGATAACAGGTTTACCCACCGGTAATCCTCGAGGAGATTAAAAGATGAGTTATTTACACATTTGGAGTGCCACATGTAGACTTCTGTGGATTATTTTTCACTGTGTGACTCTATGTTCATGAAAGTAAAATGACTTTCTACTTTGGCCTAGTTAACTAGTTTAGATGCAAGTACACCGTTTTGAACTGCTGAATCGCCTTACCCATTTTTTGCTAATAGCAGCGGTCATCTCTGCTGCAGTCCAGCATAAAGTCTGTAGGAATAAATCCAAAAGGTATGGATTGTTACATTATCATTTTCCCTTCTCTATTTATGAGTCTGTAGAATTAAAATATGAAGTACATCCACAGAACACTTCATGGGGAAGCTGTAAAACACTGCCTTAAAAGCTAGAACAGCCCAACCCACATTTCTTTTTAAAGGGAGCCTGGAGATAATAGTACATTTTCAGATCAACTTGAAACATATTAACACTGAAGTAACAAGGAAAACTGCCTGTAAAAATGTTTGTAATTCATATCTTCTGTAGAAAATTCTCTGTTATATCAAAAAACCCACAGGTGCTGGATGAATTTTCTTCCACAAATTTTTCAGAGGTATCTTAGAAACTTGAAAGAAATTTTAAGTTGTAAGTTCATTTAATAGATGCAAGTGTTACTGTACTGCAGAATGGTTTGCTGTATATATGACAGCAAAGTTCTCTTATTTGTATGTGTGAGTATCTCTGTAGTCAGTTGTGGTTGCCCTAAATGGTAAATTCGTTTTCACTGATGTTCGAGGTCTTTTTTTATACCTGAAAGTGAAGGAATTCAATCAAATAGGGTCTATGAACTCTCACATTCCCAATGCATAAAACATACTTCATGGCCAAAAGAAGTAAAGAAGACTGAACAGTGACTAGTTCCACAGAAATTTTCATAGTCAGCTCCACGAGTCAGGAAGATCTGACCCCCACTTCTTACTTCCCATCAACTGGTTTGATAGAGGATAATAAAACATTTGGAAGAAAAAAAACTATTTTGAGAGTGTGGTATGTATTACATAAGCAGTATAGTTCTTTGGAGAAATAGTTTATTAAGAGCTAGTCTCCTAGTTGTGTTGCTAATATATTTTATGTTGATGCCATGTGTGAATTTTCAGAGTACAGGTCTTGACTAACCACTGGGACATTAGTTTTGATCAGTAAGAGTCTATTTAGAATGCTAAATTCTCTGTATATATAAACATACAAGTCTTATAAATTATTTATGTTCCCATTGTGGTTTATTTTGGTAGTGGTCAGAAAGGAACAGATTATTTTTCTTTATACAGATTAGTATTTATTGTATTCTTTCCTCTGATTAATGATAACTGATGTTGTGATTCCCAAGGCTGTATAAAAAAGTGACAGGACTTAATTGCATTGACACTGAAAAATAAGCACATTTATTTCAGTATTTATGTGTATTTGATACTTCTCATAAATTATATCTTCTATAGGACTCATTTTTTGACATATGAGAAGCAATTTTTCTCAGATTGCATAGAGACCTTTGAGAGTGCATTTGATGAAGAAAGAACAAAGAATAGAGGTAGATTGACAAGTAGATTCAGTAGATTCAGTAAATTATATGTGATTAGTGTAATGAACACTATCTAATTTTTATTATGAATAATTGTAGAGTGATTGGGAAGAAATATTTGTGAAAAAAATTAACTACTCTTATCTCTTGGCTGTATAGTTGTCCAGCTATAACACAGAGGTGTGTTCCTTCTTAGTCAATTCTATATTTGGGTTGCTGGACACTTCCCTAGAAGAAGACATCACTGATAAAAGACAAGAATCTCACACCTCATCTGAATATGCTAACCACTAGGGTATTGGAAAAGCTGGATGGTGACATGCATGCCTAAATGACATCTTCCTCCTGTTTACAAAGTGTGACCTCTTGCTATTTTTGGAACAAAGGCCAAGAGATGACTCTGATTTGAATTCCCCAAATGGGATGGGCTTAACATGTCCTACCAGGTAGCTTCAGGCAGTTTCCTTGTCAGTGTTTCCTTGTCAGTGTGCAAAAATGCTGAAGTGCCCCACCAGAGATATTTCGGGGTTTTTTTGGGTATTGTATCCTAACTATGTATGAAGTCTTGACCATATGAGTGAGTACAGACACATTCAGGCTACTTTGTCCCTTCTCTGGGGTGTAGGGACACATGCAGGGACTGGCCCATGTCTAAACCAGTACTGAGCTTTTCTACAGACTAACTCAGAAAGCCAAGAGAGGGGCTGTTAGGATGATTTGCAATGTTAAAAGACCACCAAAAATTAAAAAATTCCTGCCTGTTTAACAGCATTAACAGCAAGGACTTACTTTGCTAAGGACAGATGTCCATGGTTTAGGCATCACAAAAGTAGTCTGCAACCTAGTGCAGCCATTTAAATGTTGACCCAATGCTAAAACAGGTTTGAGCTCGTCTTTGTGATACACAAAGTTGAACTGGGACTTTTCAGGGGTCTTATTCATGTGTATAGGTATCTGAAGGGAGGTTATGAAGAAGGCAGAACCAGGCTTTTTTCAGCGGTGCCTAGTGACAGGGAGAGAGACAACGGGCACACCTTGAAACACCGGAGGTTCCCTCTAAAACATCAGGAAACACTTCTCACTGTGTGAGGATGAGTGAGTACTGGCACAGACTGCCGAGCTGTGGAATCTCCATCCTCGCAGATATTTAAAAGTTGTCTGGATGTGGTCCTGGGTGTGGCCCAACTCTAGGCGACCCTGCCTGAGCAGAGGGGTTGAACCAGATAACCACAAGATGTTCCTTTTAATCCCAACAATTCTGTGACTGTGACTGTATAATGTGTGTTTTCTCAACAGGATTTTAGAGTTATGACTTCTTTCACTGATTCATTGTTACAGATTGATATCTAGCTCTTAATATCATGGGGTAGAGAGAAGTACTACCCAAAAATATGCACGTGGCACTATTTTTATCTTATAATTTAAATAAAGATTTAATCTCAACACTTGGCTGAGTTTCTTAGGCAGGAATGTGTCTGCTAAGTAATGCAAACATTGGAACTAAATATGCTGCGCAAGTTGGAACAGGAATTACGACAGGAAATGGGATGGAGTTTTCCCATTCTGAAGATGTGGCAAAGAAATGTTTTTTCCAACCCGTAAATTCCAAAATAATGAGATTTTCTAGTCTACATTTATTTTTATTCAATATTTAAAACAAAAACAAAACCAAAACCGAAAAACCTTACACTAAATTCTTAGGCATATTTTTTGTTAGTTGACTTGAGCTTTAATTAAATGTACATCATTGGCAGAAACCTTTTAATGCTAATCCAAGGGAGTGTCATTAGAAGAGACACACTGTAAAACTAGTATTTGATTATTGTTGAGTTTCAAACATGGAACATCATCTCTATGTTGCAAATGTCTGTGGGTTTTGCATTTATATATATGGCAGTAAAATTATATTGCATATTTACATTCCTCAACCAGCTTTTTAAATTTTTAAAGTATTTTTTAGTGCTGAAAGCTCTGATCTTGAATACACTCTGCAATTTCCTTGAAATATCTTTGCTCTTAAATGGCTTACGTATTTTCTTAGTCCTAGTACTGTTTTGCCATGAAAGGAAATGAATTATGACAGTTTTCTTCAACAAGGATCAGTTGCACAGTCCTTTCTTAGAAATACCAGTAACCAACACAGATCTACCCCACTGAAGGCACAGACAGACCTTGTGAAGCAGAGGACATGGCTCAGATAAAGAATGTAATCCCACATAAACCTTACTCCTTGTTTTTTGTAAATGTACCAATTTTAGTAACGTGGATCACAGGTTCTTCCCAGCCATGATTTTCCACTACCGCATTTTGTAGTTTTATGTTTTGTGAAGACTACAATACTCTGATTTTAAGAGAGCATGTACCTGTCTAAACAATGCTTGCTGGCTTTGGTGAAGTTATTCACAACTCTGCAACATGACCACAAAATGAGAGTGATTCATGATAGTTCTGCTTGCGTGGCATTTTAGCATCCGACCCTACCTGCTTCAAAGAGGCATAAATGATCACATGCGAGCAGAATTACAGACACCAAGTGATTAAAAAAGTCAAGGAATATTCATTATTTTTACTTAAATGAGACGTAACAAATATGTGGAGAGGAAAAATAAAGCCACACTAACATTTTAAAAAAGTTCAATTATACATACACTATATGTATATATAAATATGTAGATACATAGATATGTATATACATACGCTCTATGTTTATATACATATAACTAATAATCAAAATAGTGGTTTCAGTAGTATTAGGGCAGATTAGCACTCTATGCACTTCCTGCATACATATACTCAAAAGTACACCTGTCTGCAAAATTACATATTTCAACAACGGGAACAATTCAAAACTTTTGGCTCTGGTTTGGCATACCTGTCAATGAGATCTGAAGAGAAAACCCTGTGTTTCTGGAGGGTTTTTTGTGTGGTTTTTTTTTTTTTTTTTTGAATCCTTACGCTGGTCTTAACAGTTGCAAAACTGACATTGGACATGCAATATTTTCATTTTATGGGAAAATATTGAATGATGTGAAAGAAAATTAATAGCTCTTGTTCCCAAAGAATAGTATAATTTTAATCAGTTGGCTTTGCCTGTATTCGCTGCGAGGGAAGGACGTGTAATGATGTAGTGACAAAACTATTTCTGTGTAGGGTGTGCTGGGGAGACATAATGGGTGATGTAGAGTGAGGTGAGAACAGAGCTGCTGCAGGTGTGCAGCTTTGCAAGGTGCTAATTAGGAAGCAGGTGAACATAAGTAAGGAGCAGAATTGATACTTACGGAGGTGGTGGGAAGGGAACTTACAGAGCAAACTGCATGTCTGGTCACTCACAATTATAAAAGGGTCTTGATTCTTCTGTTTTACCTGAGTTAGCCATAGATGAACAAATTAAGTCCATGTTCAGTTACAGATCTTAGAAACCAGCAATCCCTACTGTATTGTAAAATTCTGACAGGAAATAGGGAAAAACTCTTGTTTAACACGTTAGACTTTAAAAAACTGTTATGGGAGAGGAAACACTGACTAAGATGAAGAGATTGCTTTTCCAAAATTTGTGCAATAAGCTGTTTAAGTCTGATGGCGTTTGAATGCCAGCTGCCAAAGAAATCCAACCTGGTGTTTCATGGTGAAAGAAATGCATTAACTTTAACTGTTATTAGGAAGGAAAAATAGGAAGACATTTTCTCCTATACCTCAAGTCTAAAAAAAGTGTTTCCACCAAGACAATAAATCAAAGTTCCAAGCATTGTCATGATCCAGTAATCAAACAGAAAATTCTAATTAACCGATCAAAGATTTCATTTTGATGGTCTGAAAATCCTAAATTCCAATTTTGTTAGCTATTTATACTATTTCATAGGAATAAAATTGACATTTAAAAATCATATTCTGAATCAGAAAAGTGAGCTTTTTATAGAAGATAAGAACTATAAAGTTCAAAAAAATGTGGAAACATGATGTTATGTCTTCTTTTCAAACTTCATGTTTGTCAGCATCTGTCATGCTTTTCCAGAGATCAGTTTTGAAAAGAATGCTATCATTGTGCTTTGTTGAGTAAGCAGAGTGTATTTCCTCTTGGGTGTATTCTTTGCATACAGTATTTTCACATTCAACCTCTATAACAGGAGTTGGTGAAGATAATCAAACAAAGGTAAATGAAACAAAGGTAATTTTTTTTCCCCATAAAAATTCTATGGAGTAATATAATCTGTTATACTTTGGAAAAAAAATGTATATGTTACTGTCAACAGAATTTGATTTATTCAAAAACCTGTGCAGCTTGGTTATGTTTGAATGTTTCAGATAATTGCTTTGTGTGGACTGTTTGTTAATTTCCCAAATTTCAGTGGTTAGTTTTGCTTAGCTACTTACATAAGCTGTTCAGATGCAGAGTACATTGCTTTCAACACCTAAACTTGATTAATATAACTTTTTCAGATGAAAGTCTCTTTATTTTTGCAATAATTAGGTTAAATAGTAAAAGTCACCCCATTTTCTAAGTAAAAAAGCAATGCTTGGGAGATTTCAGTTCTGATACAGAGAAATCAATTTTAGTATAAGTAAGTGGTAGAACAGCTTTTGAAGAGAAATCAAGGAATTTCTTTAATTAATTATCTATTAAAGCTGGTTAAACATGTGGCAATACCAAGGAAACAGCTGCAAGTAGTGCTATAGATGTAGATGGTGTTTTAAGTGGAGAAGGGAATATTCTGAGATATCATACATACCTGCTTATTTTCATAGGGTTATTTTTAGTTCTGTGATTTTGGCAGCTGACTGAGATTAAATGAGATTTTAAGGGCAGATAATGAAATACCTTTCAGAATCTGGGTATATGTGATTCATACAAAGTCATAAAAGAGGTACCTGGAAAAGCAATGAATGGAGCAGCAGTCTCCCAAGGCACGGATTAATGCTCACTCCATTGAACAGCCTTTCCTCCAGCAGGTAAATTAACAGAACTGGTCATGTTTCTAATTATAGAGGGCCATTAAATCTTTGCCTTGTGATTGCATAACTGTACATTTCACCTTCAAGGTCTTGCATATAAAAACTTGAAATACAATCCTATGAAAATTTTGTCTATTAAATATATATATGGGTAGAGTCTGATTCAGATATATGTTGCAAATGATGTCAAAAGATCCTGGTTGAGGTAAACTCATATTTAAGGGACAATTATTTTCCAATTGATTGTACTAAATAATAGCATTAACAGTACATTATGCTAACACGGAGTTTTGCACCACAGCACCTCACAGATTTAATGCTAATTAATTAGTTTAATGGTAACTCTGAGAAAACCAAGGCAGAGTTTGGTGCTCAATGTTAAAATCAGCAGAACCACATAGTAAGTAGGAACACAATTTGGCCCAGAGAGCAGAAAATTCTACTGCAAGAGCTATTGTAATCAATGGAAAGACCACTGTTAAATCCTAAGTCTTTCTCCTAACTCCCAGGGAAATTTGTTCAGGATCATGTGAAAGTGAATATTCAGTATTGGCTGAATGATAAGAGCAATACTTTGGTGTTATTTAATGCTATGTAAAAGATGTTTTCTCATAGCAATTAACATGATCACATTTATAAGCAAGGCAGAGCTGCCGTGAACCCAGAGAATGTCCCTGAAGTCAGTTGTATGTGTTCCATAAGATAGGGGCTTGATTCAAAACTCTCCTAAGCCAATGGAAAGAGCATTAAATATAAGATCTTGAATCAAGACCTGTTCTTTATCTCTTTCAAGCACAGATATTTTCTTCTTACTTTAGGGATTCAAACCAAAATTATTTTGGTATAAATGCATGTGCATCCATAAAGGCTGTGGAAATTAGTCATTAAAATATGAAATTTCATTCTGTGGTGATTTAAAGGGAATTAAAACACAATTAATTGGAAAAAAAATGCAAAGGTAGGATGCACAAACCACCAGAATTAGTTCTTCTTGAGCTGTTGTACTTTCAGTATTTTTAAGATACAAGAATTTTGTGAAGAAAAATCAATCCAGTCCCACTGATATGTAAGTGATTTCTATAAAACATGTGATAAATGAATCAACCATACAACCATGCATTGGTTTTCCTGCTAGGGCAAATTTCTCATGCTGAAACTCACTGGATATTTTCACTCTGTGGAGCCACAGTTCTGCTTTCTCCGATGACACAGTAGGGATTCATAAGTTGTATTCCACTGCCATTATTTGTACAGCTGGGGACCCTTTGGAAAAGTGACAAGTTTTTAATTCCTATCCATGCAACCAGTATCATCTGTCATTTTATAATCTGTGAAGGCTAAGGATGCTCTTGTATTTCATTCTAATTTCAGCCTCTCAGGATGGTATGTGTGTTTGCATGTGTCTTTAAGAAGGTCAGAATGCAAGACTGTAGAGTGTTTCATTTTTAATGGATTAGCAATTGAAGAGAAAGAAAGGACCATGGTGCAGAGATCCATCCAGGTGGTCAAGCAGCTGAATGTGAAGTGTGTATGTTGTAAAGTATGGATGAATTTACACGCTGTGCCTAGAGGAGGGTCAATATTGCATAGCAGTCCTGCTGGCTGGGATGGGAATACATACCTCTGATCTAAATTAATGTTCAATTCTTAGAAGTAATGTACCATGCAGTAGTGGAGCCTTTGGTTAGTGTGGTAATAAAAAGAAGCTTAATTGGAAATTCTTTTGAGAACTTGCATGTACTGTACATTATTAACCTGGGGTAGGTCATTCTCACCTCCATTAGTTTTCTGACTGATACAACACATTTACATTCTGCAATCTCTCTAAGTAGATGATATGTGGGCTTTTCCCCCTCTGCTATTTTCCTGAATAGCCCTCCCTCCACTGTTTTCTGGCTCCAGTAAAACAGACTGATGTAACAGTTTGGTATGTATTGTTTAAAACTACCTTCATTGTATTTAGATAGGTTGGCTGCTAGTTCAAATGGATTTGTTGAAACAGCATGCTTTTACCAGGCTACACTCACTTCTTCTCTTAGCAGCAAGAGGTTCTGATGTTAGCAAGCTTATTTTGGAAAGCTCAGCTCTGTTCAGGGTGGGATCAGAGCGCAGCAAGGGCTTGAAGTCAAACTTTGTAACTTGTAAATTAATTGATAAGCTGCAGAATCCTCCTAGAGACAAAGCAAAGATTTTTGCTTTAAAATATAAATAACTCTGTAAATATAATAAATAAATGTTTAGGGTAATAATGAAGATGCAGTAATGGCTCAAATATCCAGTTTGCTATTGATTTACACTGGCAAATTAAAATCGAAATAGTATTAAATAGGTTAATGACATTGAGAAACCTGTAGCTGACATTAAGCAGTGTATGTTAAAAAAAATCAGGAGGAGATTCTGGTAAAAATAGAATAGAACAGTTGTAGAAAAATAGTTGATTTTAAAAAATAAGAGAAAACAAAGAGAAAAAAGTGGAAAACTTTATCTTGCCACTTTACTGACCTCTTTTTCCCTGGAGGATAAAGTGAGTAAGGTTTTATTTGTGCAAATGTTTACAGGAGCAACAAAGCTAAAAATGCAGATAAATATTCCTGAGAGTTCTCAACCTGGGAAACTTCACTAGGCTTTCAAAGCTTGTTCTGTGGGTCTCAGGGAAAGGGAAGGAGAATTTACGTATGAAAGAATAGAGGAGAGAATAAATCTTAATAATAAGGGACAGTAATAGCACCCACTTCGGTGTGATTTGAGTGTGAATGTTCACATACCTAAATTTAAGCTTTTGCCTCAGCTGTTTTGCTGGGCTAGGGCCTGAGGACAGTCTTGAGTAGCTGAAACCTGGCAGACTGTACATGAAGAAAAACACTCATATCGTGTGTCTGAAACTGTGCTTTGGCTGCATCTCTAGATTTCATAGATATTATTCCTGTCTCAGTCTTAATAATGACTGTGACCATCAGTATGCTTGTCCCTTAGGCCCAGCTTCAATCACCCTTGGAAGAACAGTAAGTACACTTCAGTTCCCACTGACTTAAGGAGGGCTTGAGAGCACATGTCATCTTAAAGGTATGCACAGTACCATGAAACCCATGTAGTGCTTATGCAAGAGGTGGTTCCTCAGAATTGGAAAGAAGTTGTCATTCTTTGGGAAGAGGAGTTTGACATAATTAAATATTGCCTCAGATGTGTTTCCCTTTTATCTCCAGAGTGTGAGCGCATCAGCATCAGCACTAGAGGGAGAGCAGACTTGATAAACCCTTGAGGACTCTATACTCACAGGACAAACACTGCTGTGGAGGAGACTTAGAGTCATTGTCTGCAAAGAAAACAAATTCAAGAGAAAATCCTTCTGAGCTAACTTTTTTAAAGTAATCCTTTTAAGATTTAGTGTTCTGTTTTACTCAATTTCTTTTTTTAAAACATGTAAGACTGTAGTTGAATGAAAGATATTTTAGAATAAAATACACAGGTATTTCTAGGGCTTTTAATGTGTGAGCTACTGCACAAAACTCCAGCTGCTGTCAGATTTTCCTGGATTTTCTCAGTCATAAGAGTAGGAGAAAACATGAAGGTGAAAGAGCCCTAGGAAAATCATCCTTTTCCACACAGAAAAATTCCCCCATAAACAATAGTTATAAATGTTCCTAATTTTTCCTATAATCCCATATGTTTAGAGACCATGCAGTTCCCTTTTCAAGGCCAGCCTTGCATTTCATAGCCAATGGATCAACAGGATGCATTGCTAACATGGCACAAATCACAGGCTAGGTGGACACTCTGAGTCACAATGCTGATGTGCACAAGGTATTTGTATGACTTATCTAGATATTATGGAAGTCTCCTGATTTATTTGTGCCTGACTGCCAAGAGGAATGAGTAGATGGCAGGTTTCAAAACGAAAGATAAAGCAAATCTTCTAATTTAGATAGAAGCCATTGCTTTTATTGTCTCTTAACAAAATAAAAATGCAAAGAAGTTCTTGCATATGGGAAGACTGGACTATTGCCACGTGTACAAATGACAAACCAAAACCACAATTATATCACAGAAGTTGTTAAAGATAACAAGAGCAGTGTCAAGGAATAAAATACCTTCCTTGAGGAATAAATTAGCATATAATGTAGTGAGATCTTGCAACTCTCTTAATTTTAAGCCATCTTCTGGAGTACACTCTGTACACAGTGGATCTGCCTTGTGGATCTGACAATATGAAAGATATGGATTTTTCTTTAAAGAATCTGCAGACATTTATAGTATAATTTTTCATGCAACTACTATAAACATAAGCAAAGCAGTAGGAGAAATTTTAGCAGCTGCTCAAAATGTATATGACCAACAGGGTTCAATGTGCTAGTGCAGCATCAAGTGTCATATTTGGGAGACTGAGTAAATCAATGCCTTTCTCCTCAAACTGACCGTATAGGAGCCTCTGATGTCATAAAAAAGCCCATGAAACCTACTGATAAAACAATGTCTCTGGAACTAATGCCCATCCACAAAAAAAGAGAAAAAAACCCTAAAAAAACCCACAAAACAAAACCCAAACCCCCAAATAATGCTACTACTTCGGTTTGTGGTTTTACAGCGCCTATCTGTTGTGAGTGCTCATAGATCCAGAAAAGAAACTGCAGTTGTTTTCCTCTCAGATTGCCTTTTAGCTAGCAGCAGATGGGTATAGACCTCTGCAGACACACAGCCTGTGGCAGCCCAGGTATTGTACGACTCTCCTGTGAGGCTGAAGGGCTCACACCCTGCTGATGATTCACATGAATATCGGGATAATGAGATCTAATGAAGTTTCCTTTTTTCTGGTTTTGTGGGGGGTTAATCCTACAATTTTCAATTATTAACTGGATTAAAATACATCATTTAGGGCCATAAATTAAGCTTGAAATATTAGGAAATATCAGAATTACAGCTGCTTGAGTAACGTTCTCTTGACCCTATCAGGCACCTGTGGTATGACTTAGTTTTTAATTACACGATCACATACTATTTTTTGGCTGTAACCCTACCTCATTTAGTTAATAGGTCATGCCTGTTACAAGAATGGCCCTAACTTGTATAGTGAAAGATGCTGATAGCTTACACGTGGAACCATGATTCCTCATACCTTAGTTCTCTATATGTAAATTTGGTATAATAATAGTATGCTGACTGACTGGTGTGTTGTGAAAATAACTTAATTGGTGTTTGTGCACCACTTGGTGACTACAGGAGGCTACAGGAAAGCCCAGGAGGAAAATAGTAATTTTGTATCTAGGGAAAAGCTTGAGTCACATGCGTTATACAGGGTGTGGGACACAGTTTGGACAATGAATAACAAACAAGATGTGGAAAGACAACAGATCAGCAGTGGCATCAGGAATCACATGTTGGCTGCACCTGATTTTGGCAGGTAAGTGCTTCCTGGCTCACCTACTTGGAAGGCGGAGGAGGGAAGGAGCTGGAGCATGAGAAATAACACAGTTCAGTCTGCATACTGAAAAAGACAAACATTTACTGGAGGGAGAAAAAAGAGTATATGGTTAGGGAAGTAAAAACTGCAGTGTAGTCCAAGATTTGCACAGGATACATTGCCATTTTCTAGCTTTTAAGTACTAGAGCTTATAACTAACCACACTTCTCTGAACATACATATCTACCTTTTGATGTATATACTTACTTAGATTTCATCTATTTAAAGAAATATCCTTACTGCTCTAGATTCTTCTTTGGCAATCCTTAGATAAACAGCCATGAAATACAAACCTTGTTCTGCAGAAACCACCAGTAACCACAAACATTCAAGATCTATATCATAATCCACCCCTGCTAACGGAAACCTAGCTGGTCTTGCAGCCGTCCTTGCAGTTTCTCAGCTAAGTCTTTAGTCAGTCATGCTGATGAGAGGGCTGATGAAAGAAAGACTCTGCCAAAGATGAAAAGCCCTACAAAAGATTAGGCTGTCAAACTAAAACATCTTCATGATCATAACTGGCAGGATGGTGTCAGATGAGTCTCATTTTTAGGAAGTTCAGGATTGTAGTAGACAAAACAGATCCCTAAATATTCACTTGTTTTTTTCAGAAAGCCACGGGGAAAGCTAAGTGCCATATAAAAAATAATAGCTGAAAATTTCTCAAAATAAATTATGACAAGGCAAGCAGTTTAATTTTGCAACACTTTTAGGTATCAGTTGGAGAGAAAACCTAGTCTAACAGCCCAAATGTAGTTCCATAGAACAAATTATGCTTCTCAATCTAGAAATGTAAACTAAATGAATTACAGCTGTAAGTTCTCTCTTGTAAAGAAACTAGCCAAAAGTCATTGATATTTTGGTCAAGGAAGCATACTTCTGCAGCTGTTACATGATTTGATAATCGTTGGAAACTAGAGTAAAGAAAAATCAAATAACAACAACTTTGTAAAAAAAGATAGGGTCACTGGCCCATAACAAGCTGAGAGAGAGAAAAAGGGCTCAATATGTTTGAAAGCATTATCAATTTTATCTTTTTTATGTCTGTGTTTTTATGTAACACTTATTTAACTATATTAAATACTATGTATTTCTTAATTGTGAGAAATACCTAAGATGAATATCTAAAAGGTAAGAGCTTTATTCCATCCCTTCATTGTATTTCTGTCCAGGTCTGTAGGGAATTCTATACTTTCCATCACATTTTTGCATTTATCTTACAGAGATTCACGGCTAAAATGGCTATTTAGAAAGTTTAAGATGACCTATTAAAAGTGATTTTATAATTATCTGTAGCCACCATGTTATGCCAGGAACATCAGTTGCAGTGCTGGGAGTGGCTGAAGGAAATCCAGGCTACAGTATTTCTTGTAATCTGTAGCAGAGCCTACATCAACTCCATCATGCTTCTTTGTTGTCAAAGAAGTAAATTCCATATTTCAAAAGTACACATGTCATGTACAAATACAGATTCTAGGATATTTTTTTTTTAGAGAAAAAACCATCAGAATTAAACCAAAAAGGAAACAGTCAGTATTTTTCCTCCCTCTGTTTTGTAGCAAAAAAAAGAGAAAGTCATTGTGAAGTCATTCAAAGCTGCTGTAACTTTGCCTCTGTGTCTAGCAAGCATTTCTGCATAGCAAACAAGTTAGGGTTTCTCTTGTGCTCAATGTGTCTCTGGCCCTTCTCCCACTCTCTAGCAAAGGGGAAACACCAAAGGCGAGGAGGAATTCTCTGCTGTGAGAACTGTGTCCTCCGAGATGTGAGTGGGGTGAGGATGACTGCAGTAGTGGGAGAGAAACAAGCTCGATGAAAACTACACTGAAAGCTCTGGGGAGCCAGGCTGGTGGATTCCAGCCATGGCAAATGGAGAAGTAGAGCCAACAAATGGTGCTTCCTAGGGGGCAGCTCTCCCAGCAGGAGTCACAGACTCAGATCCTCGCAGCAATCCAGTGGCCAACATTAATTTCCCAGCACAAGCTAAGTCAGACAAAGAGACACCTCTGTTTTGTGTCTCTGCTAGTTTGCCTCCGCCTAAAGATGGTGCTGCACACAGCCTGATCCTGCCTTGAGTTACAGGCAGGATTTTTTCCTCTCTGTTTAAGCAATAGATTTTAAGCAAAGTAGGTTTAGTTTTGTTTTACAACATCTCACATCAGAAATCTGCTTCTAATTTTTAAACTTCTCTTAATAAAGAGGCAGAAGAGAGTTAAAAAATAACAGGAGCAACCCAAGGTTTAATAAAGTCATTCACATCCAAAAAAAAAAAAAAAAGTCTTTTGAATTATCTCTGTTAACTCTTCTCTTCTGCTATGTATTTTGCTTACTATTGTGTTTCAGAAAGAAAATAATTTTTTCAGGTGTTGCATAGTGGGGCTAAATTCACATTATTGCATTTTCAAAGAAGGTGTGAGTTTACTGGCTGAGGTGGAGGGGATTTCAACTTTCAGCTATTAGATCTCAGAAGCCCAAGTGAGCAAAATATGTTCCCCATTTCCTACCCAACTAGATTAAGCTATAGCTCAACATGTAGTAAGCCACAAAATGTTTGGAAAAACACCTGATCATTCACACATCCAAGCTGTCTTTGAAGTTTGGAACCTGTATCATGGGTCCCAGAGGACGCATGTGGAAATTAAGATCAGAGTGCCTCAGAGGTGATTATGGCCTAAGAGAAACAATTGCGTGGCAAAAAAAATGAACTTTAACTTACATATCGTACGCAAATACCCTCATCTTTATTTTTCCCTACATTTTTTCTGTTGTTTGTTTGCATTTTTCTTCAACTCCAAGCAATTGGAAAGTCATGCCATGATTTTCTTACTCAAGTAAAGCACAGTGTTATAAATTTAGCTTCCCCCCTGTCCCCCCCCCCCATTAAATGGGAAAGGGAAGCATAATTAAAGAGCAATTAATTCTGTTTACTCCATCAAGAAGTCAATTAACTAAAAATTCTTCAGAATTCCTTTCTTAAATCCTGTTTCCAACAGCATTATTTCCCCTAAATTTCCACCTGTTCGACCTTCCATCTGTATTTTCTCTGACTTGACACTACAGAGAAGAGGCGCATATGCGACAGAGGAAGAGATTCCCAAGATCCCCAAAGTCATCAATGGTGAGGTTAGGTGCATGTTAGAATTTAAGGAGTGAAAAGTATGAGTTACTTTGCTCGTCTAAAATGGAGTATCCATAAGGACTATAGCCTGAATAGCTGGATTAGAAAAGTGAGGAGAAAAAGTCCTCTCCAGCTTGTATCTCCACTCCCTCCTTGTGATGACTGAAATATAAACATTGTCCCAAACACTTGTCCATTCTGTAATCCTCTGCAGATTTATGCAGCTTCTTCTCTCCTCTCTCTCTTCCAAGTTTCCTTTAATCATTCAAATTTCTTTGTATTTTTTTTAATACAAACCCTCACATCCAACTTTCTTTAATTTTCTATTTGGTGTTTCTTTCCACTATTTATTATGGATAATCCCTTGTGGTCTACAACTCTCCCAATTCTTTTCTTTAATGAAGCATGTCTATAGGGACTGCCCTATGAGGATGTGTGGGCTAAAAGGTAATGATGCCTGGGATGGTGTGTGTAGGAGCACTGGGCTCTGTTTGTTGTGAGCACAAAGAACTGCCCTTGCTACCAAGGTGCTGAGAGGAAAAGCAGCCTTGTTTGCATGTCCAAACCCAAAATGAGGTGTCCACTTAAAGATATACATGAATCTGTGTAAGTATTAATATGGGCTACTTCTGTTCCACGTTGAGCTCTCCAACTCTAGAGCTGTTCTCACCCTCCTCTCTACCCTTCCAACCAGAGACTTCTCACTTAAGCCACATCTCCCTGCCTACAGGTAGACACTTTCTCCAAATTGCGGTCAGTGACCTTTCCTTCCTATCCCTTACCTGATCAAAGTTCCTGGTTCTTTCTCTAGAGCTCGTGTCCTCTCTCCAGCCGTTGTAACCCACAAGCTGCTTCAGTTTTCACTCAGGTTGTAACAGCCACCACCACTCTCCTTTACCTTTTCCATGCTCTCCTTGTCTGCAAGTCACTGTATTTGCCTCTCTGCTCTTGGCAACAGACCATCAAACCTTACCTTGATAAACCTTTAAAAACCTTGATAAACCTAGACCTCACTGAATACAAATTACTCCAGGTGGGATTGATTCTGAAAAAGTATGGAGAAAGAGATATTCTATCTTCTGTTTGTTTTCTCTTTCATAATAGTTTCCCTTTCCCCTTTTACTTTCTTCCTTTTTTCTTTCCCTTGCCCCTTTTCTCCTTTCCTTTTAACATTTTTCTTTTCCCTTTCTCTTTTTCCCTTCTCACTTTCTTTTGATTTTGAATTTTTTTATGTTCTCATATAGCCATTCTCAGCTCAGACCTTTCATTAGGCATTACAGCTTTGTCATTTGACTCCTAGGAGAATTGCTAGAAACTTGATTGGGCCAACATGTGTGAAAGTAAAGACTTGTCAGTAATTACCCAAAGCAGGGAGGTTGGATTGGCTTTCCATGTGTTTTTATGGCTGGTTATGAAGCAGCCTTATCTTGTTAGTTCTGCTGGGTATATCAAATCTGTTTCTGTATCTTTCCTGACAATTTGTGAGTGTTTCTAGTTCTCAACAGTAAAAAGCTTAACAGAAGAGAACATTTATAATATGATACAGTGCTCTTCTATTAATGATAGCATTTTCCTCCCTGTTGCCAAAAGGATTGTTTTGAAAGTGAATTTTTGCAGTGAATAGAAGTGACATTCTCCAAAGCCCTCAGACGCAAAAAATGTTTTATAAAAATATAATGGAAAAATATTTTAAAACATCCCAAAATAACCCTAAATTTAGAAAGACTTTTGCAGATTCAGGCAAAACTTTATCACCTTTTTTTTTTTTCTTAACAAAAAATATGTTTATATTCTCAGAAAATAATTTAAAAAAAATATCCTAGTGCGGGTTGCCCAAAAACAAAACATTTAATTGAAAACTATAGAAATATTTTGCAGATGTACTCATAAAGTTTCCTTATGTCTATTTCTGGCTGAGTGAAATTGAATTAAAAAAATCACAGAGCTTGTTTGTTTAAAAATAAATTTTCTCATGCAACAATTGATTGATATTATTCAGCCCATCCTACCAAAAAGTTAATGAGAATACTGGGATAGAGTGTTGACATGGTGCTAAGAAACATTTTTGAAAACCCTATCACCTTCAGTGAAATGAACACTACAAAGCCAACTGAACAGTCTTGTTTCAAAGAGAAAACCAAAATAAAATTAAATATTTTCAATTAGACCAGATTTTGCCCTGAATTCTTTTAAATAATATTTAAAAGAGAACTGAAATAACAAAAATAAAACTTGGAACCTACAAGTGAAATGTTTCAGTCTCTCACAATTGCCCCTACTTCTGCTATGGTTCCAAATCTGTGAATAATAATTTCAGTCAGTCCAAGACCGTATTATTTTTTTTAGAATAAATTAAGCATAATTTTGTTTGTTACAAAACTGTACAGCTTCAAACAGCGCTCACATGCACAGATGACTCTTAAGTCCATCCCGTAGGAACCTTTTACTCAGGTAAGCATCGGGGGAATCGTGTGCTGCAGAGAAAGCCCATATGACATAACCTGACACCTGTCACGCTTCACATGATCACTGGAAGAGCACAACACTCAGCTGCATCTGCCCTCCCAGACCCCTCTCTCAGCTCACCAGAGTTCAGCTGTTGTCAGGTTTGCAGTACAGCTGAGCTCAGTATTGCACAGAGAGAAAGAAGAGAGAAAGAAAAATGGCAGAAAAGCTGAATGGAGGTTTGAAAGAGCAATGGCAGGTGTGAGGTGGATGGTAGTGAACCAGTAGAATGGCCTGACTCTGCAGGAGATGCCCACTAAGCAGAGGGTGTGAGCTGTTGTCCCCTTCTTGATTTTACAGGACCCGTACTCGACTTACAAAAATTTAAGACCTTCTCTTCATCTTGGCAGAGGTAAGCTACATCCAGTCATGTGATCAGTGAGAATTCAGTCTGTGCATGTTGTCTCCCTGCACTTATGGCTGAAATAAGTGAAGTGAAGCAGTAGGTTTCTAGCTCCAAAACTGTGTTGACAGCACATGCTGAAAGAGCATCGGTTTTGATATGTGAGGTTTGCGTGGTTCAAAAGGCCAAGCAGCTGTCAGACATTCAGGAAGAAGAGGATCCAGTAAAAAATCTGCTGTCAGATGAAAATCTTCATAATATATTTTTCTGGGGAACGTTCAGCTGCTGACAGTGGACCAATTTTATTTTTTTCTTTGCTACAGCGGTACCTCATTTTGAGGAACTTGTCAAACAGAAATGGGGAAATGGCTTTGCACCAGCTGTTCATTTCAGCAGCAAGGGCTCTGGTCCTGTGTAGTTGCAGTAGTCTGCTGAGCTGGAGAACACTGAGTGAGTGTCTGTGAAGGTAATGGAAAGCAAAGATGAAACCTATGATCCCATTAGGTCCTTTCCATTCCTTGTACCAGGGTACTTTACTTACCAGCCAGCATATCCCTTTTGTAGAGATCCAAGACAGAACTCTTATTTATCTCTTCCACTTGGCATGGGCACACTTCCTTGGAATAATTTAAGCTACTGACTACCAAGTGTATCATCTGGCTGAATATTTCATTTATAGCCCCACCCAAGTTACACAACTCTGAACATAAACCTTTTGTTTTGTCAGGAGAACTCCCACCAACGAAATTGCCTGGAGTTTCACAACAAGGACTTTACATTTGCATAGTTTTCCCCATAATTCATCCTGCATAATCAGAAACTCTAGCCTTGTCACATTAAATCCTGCAATGGTTCTGTCCCATCAAACCCTGCTGTTCTTCTTAATAATGTTGAAGAGCATGGGAATTTTGACTTACCTTTTCGTTCTTGAGATCAATTAAACACAAAGAGCTATAACCTGTTCCTTAAAATCATGTTTATTTCTTTCATAGACTAATTGCAGGTTTGTCCTGCATCAACGGGGAATTTGTAAAGGAAAACCCGACCTTTTATTTCCTTTTGGAGAACCATTGTTACTGTCCCCAGATGAAAATGAGTTTCTCAAGGGAGTTAATTGTCAAAGTAATCTCTAATATATTAGCCCTTGATGCACTTGTACTGTACAACTGTTACAGAGAAGTATCAGCTGGTGTGAATGTATGGTTTTATTGTTTGTTCAGCCAAGAGTTTGATGCAATTCTAAAGTATAGATGTTGTCTTTGTTTTGGTAACAAAGTACAAATAGTGCTTTGTCTGCAAGGACAGAAGTAGGAGAAGTGAGGGAGGAGTTTGGGGTGGTTGTTGTGGTGGTGGTGTGTGCACTGAAAGGAATGATACCACAAACGGTCAAGACTGGGAAGGTTTTCTGAACTACATGGTATAATATAAAAATTGTGTAATTGTAGAGAAATACTAAAAAATTGATGAAGAGTGTCTGAAAGCCACCAGGTTGTCATGTTGATGCTTTTTTAAACACAATTACTGCTTTTGTTCCACCATGTGACTGAAAGAGGCTGCAGGAGATGGCTAATTAAAGCTATACCATACTTCTTGCTGTTAATTAAATATTTCGTCCTTAAAAGTCATGCTTTTAAGGTATGGAGTTTCAAATAAGTAAAATAATAATACAGAAATACAGGAAAGGCTTGGAGAAACAGAATAAAAACCATCTACTCTGCTGTGCTCTTTGTCTCAGTAGTTAATGGTGGATGTTTCACAGCAAGAAAAAAAAAACAACATCTTTTCCCAACACATAAATAGACTGATCATCTCTGTATTTTTATACTATATAAGGGTTTACTTAAAATCCAACGATTCAGGTCAACATGATATAGACTGTGGTATGAATAAGATGAAAATAGGTTTGAATCTACTGTTTGATATCCAAAATCAACAAATGTGGCAAAACCATTTGTGAGTCAGAAGTTATATAAGCAAGCACAATAGTTGCGACATCTTTCTCCTCATTATGGGAGAGGTACTTGCTGTTCTGATAACTACAGAAGGAATTAGTACTATAGTACAACATTAACATATCGGGCAGCAGATTTAACACAAACAAAGGAAGTAATTTTTCTTTCAGCAGATAATTAACCGATGGAACTTACTGCCATGGGATGTTGTAGAGTCCAGAGACTTACATGGTTTAAAAGGAGTTAGAAAATTTTGCTGGTAATATATTCACCAATGAATGTTCAATAACATAGACCACTTACAAACTCAGAAATTCCTTGAGCAGCTGGCTGCTGAAAAATAGTATAGAAAGTGAAAAAAATGTCAGACTGTACTTTTGGTTGTTCAACATTTTTAATGTTGTGGCATCTCTTACTGTTCATCAGTGGAAAACATGATTCTGGGCTAGATGGACTTTTGGTCTGAAACGGTGTAGTATATAATTTTTTTGCTCTTATTAAGAAGTGAGGGAGTACACAGCTGCAAAATCCTGAGCCTGAGTAGCAATATTGTTTGGCACAAACTTATCGTATTTACAAGTCTCTGAGTTTTGTGCAGAAGTACTTTGTCAACCTTCTTGGTTTTAGAAAGATTCAAGGTCTTCCTACCTCTAACAGTAGCTTGATGAGTAATTGGTAGAAGATGTTTTCTGTCTTTGTTGCTCAGCTTGTCTGTGTCCTATGTGGGAAGAGAATGATGACCTGGAATTGCAGATCTTCTTGTTAAAAACACCTGACACCCCCTCCCCCCCA
Source organism: Oxyruncus cristatus (assembly GCA_013399855.1). Classification (NCBI taxonomy): domain Eukaryota; kingdom Metazoa; phylum Chordata; class Aves; order Passeriformes; family Cotingidae; genus Oxyruncus; species Oxyruncus cristatus. The sequence continues at coordinate 553,519 of VXAY01006440.1, read as the reverse complement.
CCATTTGTGCTAATATATTAGTGTTAACTGTTTACAGTAAACTATTTAACTTTAGATAAAACCAGTGCTTGTCTAAAAAACTCTAGTTTATTGTGAGCTTTAAGCTTACCATATATTCACAAATAGTTTATTTTAGTGCCCACTCTGAATCCTGGGATCACATCTTTAGAAATGTGGACCTTAAAGGCACCCAGGCATCTCTATTTTCTGTAATATTTTGCCTTATATCTATTATGTAAGTTTTCTTCTCACTGTTATAAAGGACGTTACCTTCATCAAGACGTGACGTCACTCTGCCTGGATCGATTGGCTCTGTCCGCCCAAAACCCGCGTTCCCGCTGTGAAGGTCGGAGCAGCAGCACCCTCTGCTGGGACCTGGATCCGGGTCTTGCTACACAGCAAAGAAAACCTAGGGAAGGGAATTCTTCCTGAAAGGTGGGTGCTTTCTCTTCCGCGCATTCCTCTTGTTTGTCTGTTGCAGAAACGGGGGTGTCTGGGTCCTTTTCCATCAATTAAAATAGAGCCGGAGTAGTTCTGTGTTACATCCCTGCTGCGTGCTCAAAGGTTTTTCAGCTTTTCTGAAGGGAGACTCAGAGAAAGAAGTAGTACATATCAAAGAAATAAGCAGCGTAAGACTGAATTTGAGAGTGTTGCTGTCTTTTTCTAAGCATCTTTCGGAAACTATATCAAAACATTTTCTCACATTAAAAGAAAACCAAGCAGAATAGAAATGAGTCTGAAAGGTTATAATTGTCTGTATAATACCAAACATTTTGGATTTGCAAGGAGGATTATAGAAAAGAAAATAGATCCAGCTGAAGCAGAGATAAAGCTCATGAAAATCCTAAAGAAATTATTTAATTAAAAATGTGAATTGAAAGGACACATTAAGCCTTGCAAGTGCCATGTAGTTCAGCAATTAGAGATCGTCAAGGAAGGGTTTGTGAAGTTGCAGAGTTTAAAACAGTGAAGTGTGTTGTAAGCTGGCATATTAAAACTCCAGTTCTATTGCAAACACACATTCTTTTCCTAGCACAAGTGAAAGACATTCCCTGCTGTCTCCATAGTAAGACGCCCAAGAGGGTCTCACAGACTAACGTCACCGCAGAATATTTTTCTACTAACATGGTACAGCAATTTGTCTTGCAGGAAGAGTAAGTGTCAACCATGGCAGCCAAGAGAGGGGAGGGGAAGAAGGAATGAAGATTAAAGATATAATAATGAGTTCTCTCAGTCTTGGCAGAGATGCTTCTTCTGTGGTGCCCAGAGGCCAAACCTGCGGCTGGAACGAGGAATGAAGATAAACTGTGTGGCTGAAGAGGAAAGTAGTAAATGGAAAAGAAGTGGGAAATTGCTATGTGAAAAGTGATGGATCAATGGCCTAAAACAGCTTTTAAGCAGCCATTATCTGTGACAAAGTACCAGATCTTGTAAGTGATGAACTGAGATGTTGCCAAAAACCTTTTTTTCAGGGACTGAAAGAGATGCTGAATCGCCACAGCTTCTAGTGGCTTTGGTAGGACACTTAGTCTTCAATATCTGAAAATCAGTCAAAAAATAGTCTTAATTAGTTCCAAAATCTCTTGAGAAGGGCAAATTAGGCTCAGTAAAACTGAAGATGCACAAGTAAGTGATGCATGTATTTTTTTAAAAGTTGACTCCAAGAAAGTATGTTCAAAGTCAGACTGAGCATGAATATATATAATTTATTAGTGCTATGGAAAAGATACGAAAAACCTGCCATATGTGCAGAATAGTGAGTCTGCCATAAACAAGAAGAGTTAGACAAGTGTTAGAGGAGGGGTGTATGACTGTTGCAAAAAGTCATCAGGGGGCAGACTTAGCAGACTAGTCATTACTAGAATGATGCCTACTATTGTGAGAAGATAAGAAAAAAGTGTATCAAGAAAACTGGTTAAGTTGAAAAACAGGTATTGAATAAGAGTCAGAAAATATCACAAAAGAACTACAAAAGAGTTCCCACTTGGGATTTTTACAACCTATTCGGAAAGAAACAAACAAACCAAACAACAAACCAAAACCAACAACAAAGAAAAAAAACAACCAATTACAGAAGACTGTAAATGTTTGCAGAACTTAAGTTATAGGGAAGAAAGAAAATTAAGTAATGTTTTTAACATTTGCATATTCTGAAGTCTCTCCTGGAGTACATTTGTGCTTTCAGTTTCTTCTGGGAAAAAATTTCAGATAATTACATTAGTTTGATTTCTAAAAAGACATTTTGGAATGCTGGTATCATGGCTATCAGAGTTGGAATACTCTATCTAAATGCACTTTCTGAAAAAAAATGCACTGAAAGGAAAATGTATTTCCAGTACTGCACAGCTCTCTTATTCTAAATCCATTTAAAAACTTTCTGCATGTAGCCCACAAATTATGATACAACACCTGAGGGAGCTGTAGCTGGAATGCTTCATTTACCTTTGGAAGGACATTCCAAAGCTGGGAATGAGAGAACTTCAACCAGGGACATATTTTTCATCTTGATTATGCATTTAATAAAAAAGACCAAAAAAGTCATAGTGTTTCATAGGATAGATGGCTGGTTATTTATCTCCACTAAGAAGCAGATCATTTATCATGAGGCATAAATTTTGTTTGTCTCTTTCTTTTTAATAAATATGAGCTTCACAGATTCAGAATTATGCATCATTTTTAGACTCAGCTTACTGTGTCCAGTGACTTGGCAGTAAAAACTTTGCCACTTCTTTCTACACAGTGTTTTATTTTTCAACAGATGAGAACAGAAGAGAGCATCCTTACACAGCTGCACAGCTCTGCAAACTGACCTTGTTACTGGGAGAGCTGTGACTCACCAGAGCTTCTGTACATCTGGTTCTCTCACCAAGGAGAGAAACACTCTGGGTGTTTCAGGCATGAACTCCAAAACTTCTTGCCATTCTTGAAACATTTCTTCAGCTTAGATACCACAGCACTGTTGTCTATGGGACTGATTTAAGTGAAAAGTAAATATATCTGGGAAGAGCAGCTTGATTGGACTGGTAGCATAATCCATAAGGTAAGTCATCTCAGAAGCTGGAAGCAAACAGAGTTCTTAATTTAAACAGATATGTGCTGTTATGCTGAGTGTTCTGGGGGCTCTTGGCCATGATGTAATTTGTCTAAGTACTATCCACAGCCTTCTGGTAGCTGCAGTGAAAAGGCCAAATGGATTCATCTTAAGTAATCATCATATGTCCCATCCTGCCCCAAACATTATATTTTCAAATGTTTTGTCACGTGAGCTTATTGTATCTATTTTTACCACTGTAGATTATTACCTGGTATGAAAGCGTGATATTACTCAGACATGAGACTTTCTAATGAAATAAGTATCAGGGACATGAAATTTTTCTCCCTGGATAGTCATATAAAACTGCTAGTAAGTAACAAAATAATTCAGTCACTCATATGCTGAAGGGACATGACTTTTCCTGTGTGAAAGCAGCAGGACTGTTCATCAACAGAACACAGGAGAGGGCACAATAAAAACTTAAAGGAAATCATCAGATGCTCTTGTCTACAAGATACAAAGGACCAAAGAGAGTTAAAGGAATGAGCTATGAACAGGAAAAAAAGAAAGTGAGTAACAAATGTGTGGAGCTCCTGTAGTACCCAGGAGATACATGGCCAGATTCTGTAAAGACTGAAATAAAGGATCATGGACATCAGTGAGCTCTATGGCCCTGGTGTTAAGAGATTTAGAGCTTTAACATGTCTGTGCTGTCTGTCCATCTCATGCCATCATGAGTTGTGAAGTCAGCTGTGAAGAAAGGAGGGTTCATCCATCACTGTTTTTTGATCTAGTGAGTGGGGGTTGGAAACCCTACTGTTTGTAAAGAAAAGCTCTTATCTGAGTTTATTGCCATTCTGAGCTTAAGCCAAGCTTTCTAAAGTGGCACAGACACTGGTCCCCTTTCTTCCCCTATATCACTTATGCTGTTTCTTGGCTAGACTACAAAAAGAAAAAGACAGTTACAGCAAAATGTTTTCCCAGAGCTGTAACTTGAAGGGATAAGGCAATATGAATTATCTTGAGCAGTGTCATGACTTCCCTGAGGGAGTTTGCAGAAACATTATCAGGGAGGTGCACACTCCTAGAAGAGACTTGTTGCAGTGTAGCTCACTCAGTGTGAGATGATGAAAACAGGCTGAAAGTACTGGCAGTGGGTTAAAAAAAACACTTTACCTTGGGGGAAACACAGTCCCGACAGAAATAAAATATAATTAGTATTTCTCTGGTTGTTTTAAACACTTTTAGCAAGAGTTGTGGCCTGTTTTTGCTCCTCTGTCCTGAATGATGCGAACTGATGACGATGATGATGTCAAGGCCTCTTTAAACCAAAAGCTCGGTGGTTTAACAGATCATCCAGGGGACGTGAGTTCAAATTCCTCTTTTTTTTCAGGTTGTTGTTTATACATTGAAAACATTCATGACTCTTTGATCTGCAGGATTCTCTATTCATTATCACTGTGCTTCAAGAACTGCATTCTGGGTGAAAGCAAAAGACAAGGCTACGTTGAAACAAACCCAAACCATTTATTCTTTAGAAAAATTGGTCATGGACTATCTTAATGTATGTAGAATTGGATAATTGATTTCTCTTTCCAGATGCTTTCTTTCTACTGCCCAGAATTTGCTCTCTAAACACTACGAAGATTTCTCCATTTCATGTTGACAACTATAGTCTTTAGTAAGGTTTGTTTGCAAAAAATTAGTTACTTTTGGGAGGGCAGAATTGGCTAGGTATGTAGGGGATGTTAATCTGCTGCACAATCCTTTGTGCTATGCTGTTTCATCTAACCAGTATGCCTTCTCCTGCTCGTGTTGTTGATGTTAGTTCGCCTTGTTACCGCTTAGAGCCATACTGAGAGGGATCTTTCTGAATCAATCCTTATTATGGTTCACAAACATCAGTTCTGATTTTTTTTTTTCATTGTGTTTTTACATTTGTCTGGACTCTCTTGGTTTGGTTTAGAAAAACCTATTTTCTCAAAATACAAATCTCATGAGGTGGAATTTACCTAAACAGGTGCAGATGTCTTCCATATAGACTTGTATGTCTGAGAAACTCACCCAAGACTCCTTTAATACCTGTTTAAGAAAAATGCCCTTTCTGGGTGCTCTTTGTCTCATACCATCTCATCTAAGCATGCATTTAAAACAGCTCATATGAATTGCACCCTTAAAGCACATATTTTTCTCATGTTGACATCTTAAGTTAGGTAGAATAAAATTTGCTAATGATGTCACACCTTGAATGTATTAAGTCCTGCCTTTCCTTTGAGTAAAATCTGATCTTTCCCAGGCTGGTGTAGTAGCAAATATTCTCCTGTGCTATGTGTGTCTTGTGATTAGATTAGCAAGAGAACATTTATTATTTTAATGTCTTCAGAAGCACTGGCCAACACTTTATTAGATTTAGGAAAGCCTTCCACCGATAGTGCAAAGGTGGTTTTGCATCTTGTCAGACTGTGTCAGTAGTTCTAAAGATATATGTGTTATACTTAAGTGGCTGCGTTCAGCACTGGCTCTTTCCAGCTGTGTATGATCAGATATCACGGCCAAAGGTGACCTGCTGGCACTGTGCTGCTCAAAAAGCACTCCCTGGTAATGCCTTTTGAATGCATAAACACAATCCATTTCTCACGGTTGTCCTCAGAAGTGCTGCCACATTTTGGGTTTACATTATTGCTGCTTTTAGGATGCTTTTACTCATTTCCAGTTCAGTACCTCTGTAAAGTTGCAGTACTTTAGAACTGATACGTTGCTTACAGGTTTTTTGTCCTTTTCAAATCCCTGCCCTTCGATGTCTCTACATTCACCACCATTACACTACAGGTATTATGGAGGAAATGGTATCAGAAAAAGACTTCTTCTAAAAGAAATTTTTTCTTTACCTTTTTTTT